>UFQX01000144.1:0-219527 GCA_900497675.1 Arapaima gigas
TCCTCACTTTATAGCATTTTTCCCACAGGTGCCTAAGACTTTTGCACAGTACTGTATATATATTTGCCTGTTAAATCCACAGGCCATAACCATCACGAGAATAAGAACCTTCAGTATGATGAACATGTACATGTGTGAAAAATTAAAATGTACAGGATATAGGGTGATGAGCACAAATGTGTGTATGAAACATTGCAGGAATGTAAAGGATGGTGTAAGGATGTGTGGGAATGGTGCAGTTTTGTGACTTGATTTTCATGAATCATATGCAGCAACCATAACCTCTTCTTTGAACTCCTAAAGCAACTCAGAGGGAACTCACCACAGTCAGCTCGTTGGGAGAGGCTCCATGTTGCAACAGGATGTTGATGATATGGGTGTGACCCTGCTGAGCAGCCTGATGGAGGGGTGTGTACCCATTCTGCACAGAGGGGGTATCACATGGGTCTGAAAATCACCTGAACACCACTGCTAACCATTATTAATCAGCAGTTGGACTAATGCTGGGATAAATGAAAGTGAAGAAGGAAATGAGACTTTTACCTTTGTTTTACCTTTCACATTTGCATGATTCTGTAAGAGGAAGTTTACCATCTTAACGTTGCCATAGTGACAGGCCACGTGCAATGGCGTGTAACCCATCTATTAGTCAAGAGAGAATGATACTGTATGAATCATGTGCTTTCCTGCTGCACACTCACAGGGAGACATTTATCTAATCATACAAAAAACAGTTAATATATATTTTAAGAAATCAATGTTTATATCTTCTTTTGAATAACAGTTTTCAGATTATTAATTTCAAAGTGCAGTTGCTCAGTTTTAACTGATCAGTTGTTCAGCGTTAACCCTGCTATGCAACCACTGTTTCCTGTTAGGTGGCCTTGAACTTCTGCAAGTCTGTTTTTGTCTCAGTGCCCTGCAGTGAGGCATGAGCAGTTATTATTAGTAGTGCTATTTATTTAGCTAATGTTTTGTCCAAGGATACTTACAAAGTTAAGTTTTCTACTCTAAGCACAGTAACTTTCAACATTACATGTCCATCCATTGCAGATATTCTGCTCAACACATTGTTAGGTTCGATTTTCTTTAACAAAACGTTTCAGCAACCAATTTACAAATAATTAAATCCAAAATACATATGTACTTTTTCTGTGCACCCTGGAAAGCAACATCTACCTTTGTGACAGAGTCAATGGCTGCCCCATGATTGACCAAAACTTCAGCCACGTTCACTTTATCCTCCTGAGCAGCAAGGTGAAGAGGCGTCAGTCCACTCTGAAACACACAAAATTTCATGTTCAAAATCATGTCACAAAATCAAAAAGTGGCAAAAACACTGCTGACAGTAATATAGCATTACTATATATATCCATATATTGTTAACTTTTTCAGTTTGGTCAGGGTCATGAGCCATGCTACAGATTTATTAGTGTAAATTAAAACAACAGGGAGACAGTTGTAATAAAATAAACCTTAAAAAATATATGAGAATACATTGATATTAATGCTAAAATATCACAACTTGTACAAATATTCACCATACATATTGTGAGAACACAGCAGACAATAGAGACTAACAAAAATATAGATGACAGTTTGTGATGTACAGAAAATTAAATGGTAAATTCTGAGATATAGTAAGTGATGCCTTTATATATATATGTATATGTATATGTATATGTATATGTATATAAAGTGACAATGAATAAAACTGGTTCTGTTTTACTGAGTGTGCAAATAGAATGGGATAAAATTTTCTTTTTGTCACGCCCCTGGCTCCGGACTCCGCCCCTCCTGATTCCTGATCACCTGCACCTGCTTCCCCTTAGGTGGTGCCTATTTAGATCGGCGATTGCCAACAGCCCAATGTGAACTATTGCCCCATGGTTCATGTGTGCATACCGAGCAGTTCTCTTCCAGTCTTGTTTTGTTACCGACCTTTGCCTGTACCTGACCACCGATTTAGTCTCACCCTTTGCTGTTTGTCTGCCTGCACTGAGTTGCTTACTGGACCCGAACCTCGCCTGCCTTGTGACCACGAATTCGGAACGCCCCTTTCAATAAATGGAGTTCGTCGCATTTGTGCCTGCGCACGTCTGCTTATTCTCTTTCAACATGACACTTTTACTAATGTTCCTTAAAAAAGGATTTATTATAGTACCTTGGGAAAGGATTCAACGCCATGACAAAATCACACATTCTACTGAATAATAAAATGATTCGTTATTCTTTATCTGTTTCTTTCATCACAAAGTATTATTTTAGAGAAGAAAAAACTGAAACATGTCATTTGCATAAATTTTCAAAATAACCTTATTTAAGTTAGGTGCACAAAATTAAGTCAGCCAGTTCGTTGATCGGCCTATGACAGTATCCAATAATAGTGGTTTACAGTAAATGATCACAGATTTCAAAATAAAAATACTTGTATCTGTTAGTCTGGTGATGCAATTTGAAGCAAAGAAATCATAATTTCCAAGGAGCTGTCTAACCAAGATAGAGATCAGGCTATCAAGAACCTGAATGTCAGAATGTGTATTAGGAAGGGAGAAACTTTCATAAAAAGACTTAGTGATATAATTGTTGCTAGAGGTGCTACACCCAAAAACTGAGTTTTTGGGTGTGAATTCTTATGCAAACAACATATTTCTAACCCTAACCTTAACCCTCATGCTGACATTTTTTTATCTGGTAAAATGTGTGATTTGTTTTGTCAGGGACTGGATACATTAGCAAGGTGCTGTATGTTGTGAACCTTGGAGGGGGAGGGGCTGCCAACCTTATTGCCCAAGTTGACGTTGGCATTCCTGGCGAGCAGCAGGGCGACCATGTCCACATTACCCTCCTGTGCAGCCAGGTGTACAGGGCTAATGCCCTGACGTGTGACCACGCTGGTGTCTGCCCCATACTCCAGCAGTGCCGTGCCGATGTCCATCTGATTCTTCTTGGCAGCAATATGCAGAGGGGTGTAGCCGTTCTGCAGACAAATCAGTGGACCAATTTTCTGCTTAACTGCAGCAAAATTAGTGTAGTGGTGCTTATATCCAAGCTATTAAGAACTTGAAACTTTGGTATTATTCTTATGGCCTTCAGAATATTATGCCTTAAAAAGTATGCAGGCTTCAAGAAAGTATTTTCCCTCAATTTATGAAAATATTCAAATGTACTAAATCAGATGCTATAAGCTGAGTCTCCTGTGGTGGTTGGAGAGTAAACTATGGTGTCTGCAGGAGAAAGCAAAAAAATCTAAGTCAACTATGAGAAATGAGGAACATTAAAATGCTAGGTGGGCCTGCAAACTCCAAAAAAAAACACTCCAAAACAGCAATTCCCTACATAGCACACTGTATTAACAAGAAATATGTAGCCCCAAACAACAGAAGGTGAGAACAATGCTGAAAAAGGATACATTTTTCAAGTAGCAGGTGTTTTATGACAAGTCAAATTTAATTAGCAAAAACCTAGTCGGCCTATCTATACAGTAACAACCAACTGTAGTTGCCTATTGTGGGGACCACAGTTGCCACATAAGTCATCAGCTTTGCTGGAGCAACATAGTCAGCTTTCCAAGATTAAAAAAACATCTATTTTCACAGTGCTGCCCATAAGTCAACAGGAAAAGTAAGGGACAAGTTGTTCTATTTTCTTTGCTAAAGTATTGTTTCTGATCTAGTCCTATGCTGATTTTGGTTTAACTGCCACCCAAAATTTTGTTATGGATTGTCATCCAAAACAGAACTTTTTACTTTTAAATAAAAACATTAATAGCAAGTAACTTTGTAGGCAAGTAAGTAAGCAAATAAATATGTGCATACATACTAGCAAAAAGTAGTTGAAAACAGTATACGTCAACAAGATACTATTTTAACAGAAAACATTTTCTTTGTCTGTTGCCATAATGCAACACTTCAAGTTCTTTGAGAGGTACCTTGGCAGCTGCGTGCGGCGAAGCACCCTGATCCAGCAGAAGCAGGGCCACCTTCTGGTTATCGTAGTGTGCAGCCACATGCAGGGGAGTTAGACCACTCTACAGCACACACATGCACATTATTGGAGGACCACCGCCATTAGTAACACAGGAAGTGATGCTTTTTTTAAATTGTTCAACAGATGTTAACCATGATTAGTCATTTATTATTTTTCCATTAAGCATGAGATCAAGATAGAGAATTTTTGGATGTTGATTTATAGAGCAATTATTTTGAAGCATTGCAAAGTTCTGTAGGGCACTGTTTCATATAGGTGATTTATAAACTCTGTTGTCATAACATTTCGCATTCATATTAAAACTACTAAAAACTATGTAGAGTGAATTGAGTGTGTGTGTGTGTGTGTGTGTGTGTGTGTGTGTGTGTGTTGCGGCTACATACCCAAAAACTGACTAAGTCAATGACAAATACGGCTGCCTTTTTCCCAGCATGGCCAGGTGATGCTATCATACAACAATGAAGATATTGTCTAGATTTTAAAACCAAATGTCAAAATTCAAATATAATACCATAAGGTTAATGGGACTGCCTTAATAGTATGGGTTATCACATATCATATACATTGAAGTTGAGGACTACTTGTATAAGGCTATGGATTAATGATATGAACTTCTAATCTGATGGTTTTTGATTCAAAACCCACATGAGGCCTTGGCATTATCTCCTTCAGAAAGGTATTTGACCTAAATTTGTCCAGGAAAATACACAGATGTTTTAGATCGAACTTGAGCAACAGGTAGCAGTGGCAAGATCAGTGGCACAACCTAAACTGCACCCATAAAAATTAACCACCACCACAAATAGGTAAATCATTGTAAGCTGCTTTGGAGGAAAGCAGCAGATGAATAAATAATTGCAAAATCTCTCAAAATAAACAATTTCAGCTCACATCCATTACATGTACAGTATTTCTAAACTTCAGTATATCATGCAAGCAAAAAATTATTTTGACTTAATATAAAAAATGTATTGCATCTATGGTTGCCATTCATACATGTAAGTTCATTGCCAAGATACTAAGGAAATAAAAATTAAAGAATTTAGTCATGACTTATGACCAATATTATGATGAAACTGACCGAGGCCAGTGCCTCCTAGTCTTGTTCAGTAACATTTGCAGATAACCTACACACCCCCCCCTTAAAGTACCTTGCTCAGAAAGAAACTCTTCCCTTAGCTACTATTCAAGAAAAAAACCAACACCTCCCTGCATAATGTGTTTGGCATACAGAGAAAAACTTCACGGTGTTAAATGGAAATATTTTTATAAATCACAAGTAAATGCTGCACAATATGCACTGTTGTTCATTAAATGAAAATAAAAAGGATAAATATTGCACATTTGAAAAGGAAAATATTTTTGTATGACCTGCATTACAGTTATGTCTTAACTTTCTTTTTGTGAACAGAAAGTGTACTGTATACTGTGCACTTGAAGGGCCTTGTGAGGTGACTACAGTTTCCAGTTAATTACTTCAATAAAGCAAAACCCCGTGGTCCTCAAGTGCTCTTTGTACACAACTTACTATCTTTCAATGGTTGCTGTGATCAACCGTCGAGAATTTCCTAAGACTCGCAACCCACCTTTCCTGCAGCATCTGGAGCAGCTCGCTTTTGTAGGAGGAGATTGGCTACTTCGATCTTTCCATACTTTGCTGCCACATGCAAAGGACTGAATCCTTTCTGTTGAAACAAAAGGAGACACTTCCAAGAATAAGGCACAAAGCCAAACCAGGGAGGATAAGACTACAAGTTGCAAAATTAAGGAACGAGCAGCCTTACCGGCTTAATCGAGGTTGCAAGTTATTTTCTTGCACAGTCTTTTTGAAACATGTAATGCATTGCATCATAGTAAATCCCATTACAGATGAGCACAAATTTACTTCAGTCACGCTGCACTGGTTTTCCTGTAGAACTCTTACCACATAGTGTAGTGAGTAGGTGTGGACAGTAACTACTTACTTCTATTGTTAATTGCAGTTAAGCAAAATTCTGAAGAAACTGTACTTTTCTACATTCTTTCTTTCTACATTCTTTTTTACATTTCTGTCATCCTATTTTCATACTAAATGGAGATCAGAGATGAATGTTTATTTTTGTCCTACCTCATTGACAAGACATTACATAATGTACAGTTGTGTTTTTTGATTGTTAATTTTATTTTAGCGAATTATTTTTATTTACTAAATGCCTATTGTCTAATATACTAAATTATTTAGTGTTTCCATTTGCAGCAAATGAAGTACTTTGAGTAGTACTCACTGCTGCCTTGAAAAGAGCGAGTTGGGTATGTAATCCCCTGCTACAATATATTACCCCTAAGAGGTATGAGAAGGTGACACCAATATATGAAGAACACTTTGATTACCATGCCTTCCCAGAACATGCACCCACACACAGTAAATAAACCCAATTTCCATGGCTTGACAAGTTCAAGTCTCTACCATACGTTTACCCTTCATTTGGGAATTTCCTTGGACCACATTCCACATCTCATATTTATTGCAAATAAAACTCGGTCTTGAGTGCAACAAATGTAAATTTAAGCATATGTCTGCATGACAAATTAGGGAAGTGGTACATTTGAGCAAGAAACATCCTGGAAATTGCTTTTGTACATATTACTCAACTGCATAAATGGGTAAATCGCCGTTAAATTGTTTTGGAGAGAGGCATCAACTAAAAAAGTAAAAGCAAATAAAAAAAGACTGCAAACAGGGTAACATTATGGCAAATGCTCTGCAATAAATATTACAATTAGCTTATTGAGTATTATTTCTGTGAACTTATTCAGCATTTATTGTAGTTTAACTTTGACTGTAACCTCTGAACACAGTGAATACATTTTCCTAATTTTTTTAGCAAATCTGAGTCATTTTGTTTTTAACTTTAATCCTGTTTCTCACTATGACAGACCTCTATCTCCCCCTGGGACCAGCACTCTGGTTAGCTCTGGGTTTTCCTACATGAATGGTGTACTGGTTACAAATCTGTCTTGTCCGAAAAACATATATTGGCTTCACATCCATTCTGAATTTAAAGGGGTACTGTCACAGGTGTGTTGCTATTTTTGTCATGTAAAAAAGCATGTTGCACCATGTTAGTGGTCTTTTCCTTTTGTGTGGCGAGATTACTAGTTCCTCTTGAAAGGTAACAATGTGAGCATTAGCAGTGGAACATCACTTAAATATCTAATTTATCTAAGACACAATTTAGCCAGCTGCAGAACAATATCTGCAATACATTTGTATTCCAGTCAGTGCTTGTTGCTGTTTAATTCTGATATCCTGAATGAACCATTACCTAACAAGATAATGATCAAATCAATTACATGGGGTGTAATGTTAAGAAATTCACAAAAAATTCTTTCATTGGATTTTAAGCATCAAACCAGTTTTTCTTTTGTTAGTTATTTTGATGGTGTTTCTTTGTTGTCCAGGTTTTCTTTAAAACGGTCAGAAGAGAAGCAGTTAGTGATAATGACATTTAAGGTGATGGTTGTTCATTTCTACATGTGCAGATCAGACAAAAAACTGTCAGAAAGAAATATACATTACTAAATGGCGAATGAATCCTATAATTGTTTGTTGGTGCTGTGACAAGTATAGCAGTTACATCCATTACCTTGCAACCAAAGGACACAAGTTCTTGCTGCAGTATTCACGATCAAAGTACTTACCATGAATTGCTGTAGTAAAAATTATCCTACTGTATAAATGGGTAAAAAAAAAAACTCTAATTAAAAGCTTTTTTAAACAAAGGTGTTTTGGATAAAAAATGGCTGTTAACACCCGTCTGTGGAATTCTTTTTGTTTTTGAGTCATTTGACTTGTCCTGGTCAGGGGTTTGGATCCTGTCTCAGAATTACTGAGGGCTATGCCTGGAGGGGTACACCCTGTATGGCACACCGGCCTATTGCAGGGTGGCCACACACACTGACACACACACACACACACACACACACACACACACACTCACCATGGGCAATTTATTGGACCAGTTAACTTGAAACACATGTCTTTGGACTGTCAGAGAAAACTGGAATACTCAGAGGAATTCCACAGAGTCATGGGAAGAACATGCCAACTCCACAAAGACTGAGCTGGATTTCAGCATGAACAGCCCAGGCATTGAGATGCAGCAGTGCTACTATATTACATTTAATATATTTTTTCCTTGAGTTAGAATTATATGTTGAACATTGCCAGCAATACAGAACATTAAAAATTCTTTATTTGAATCAAAGTAATTTGATACATCATTATTTTTTGACCTGATACTTCACTTTTACAAAAGTACATTTTTGAATTATTAAATTTACTTACGTTTACTTTTCTTTTCTAAGTAACAGCAGTTCAGTAAGAGCAACCTGACAAATCTACTGTGTAGATACTTCAGGCAGCAACAAATGAAATGATTCTACTGTTCTGCTGTATAAGCGTAGCATGAAGTATTGTGTTTGATGGTATTAGGAATTTTATGTATCTGTTTGGAGCTATTTTCATTGCATTTGCGCATGCATGTTCAAATATTGCATGCGGTTTCTGCAACTGATCTGCATTTTCTCACAGGGTTATTGAGCATTCTTCTTCATTTTTAAACTGCATGTCATTAAAGTTGATGAAATGTCAAATTTGTGAACACTTAAAAAATCAAGTGCAATTTTTTTTAGATTTGCAAGCTACACCATCCTGCACATCAAAATAAAAAGAGTACACACAGCCCGATCATTTTAAAAACCTACTCTTGCAAAACATGTCCTGTGGGGTGTGTATGTTCACAGTGCATGCATTGCCAACAGTTTAAATTCCTCATCAATAATCTATTCCTTCAGAAAAAGGTCACCTTGATGGGATGCCGTTGTTTAAACGGGGACAATAACTGTGTATCTGCACACTCCAGCTTGCACACACACTACTGAAACATCTTGTTTTCTGGGTCGCTATGAATGAACTTCTCAGAATGAACTGTGGTAGCATATGGAGGTGCCTGTAGAGAAGCAGGCATTTAATAAGAACACTTTCCATATACAGTATGTGCAACTCACTGAATCAAAAGTAACTTTGACATTTGCTATCAGCAACGGTCAAGATGCCTCATAGTTTACATTCCTTTTGGCATCAGTGCTGTAAAAAAGTATAAAGCCTTAAATATTACATGGCATAAGGCAGTCTCTATATCTGCAAAGTCCAGTCTCTGTCTGTTTGGTTTTCCATTTGTTCATTTGATCTTTATGCCCGGCTTGTTTCGCAAGCCATGAGATATGGCACATAGGAAATTTTCATCCTAACAGATGATCTTTTGCATAGTTAAACTCACACAGATACACACACACACACACACACACACACACACACACACACACACACACACACACACAAACACACGTTAGCGGGAAGGTTGGTGACAGGGAGGGCCAAGAAATTATATAGAACACACAGGCGCTGCACACCTTACTAATGTAAAGTAGAAAGTTTGCTGATGTGCACTGTTTTATTATTTTTTTCCTTCCCACCTTTCCACTGGACTACAATCTGCCAGTCACTTTCTGTGGCATCTGTCTGTTTGACAGCACTAACAATACTTATGTACTAACTGCAGCCATTTTGAGGATAATACAGTAAATCTTATATGATGTGTTCTTACTATTTACCTTTCCACTTTCTGACCTGGGCATTGCCAGGTGACATAGCTAGAAAAACAAAATGAAGGAATGTAGTGGAGCAATGTTTCATTATTAGCATTGGAAAATGTAAATGAGGAGCTCAACAAAAACCCTCTCTCTGCTCTATTACCCTGCCCTCATCCAACTCCACCTGACCTTAGTTCTACCCTAGCCTACCCTGCCCTGCCCTTTAAAAGAATTGTGAGTAGTATCAGCAACCTACTGAGAGGTGGAGCCTTACTGACCTTGGTGGTTGCGGATAGTGAGGCATCACGCTCCAATAGCACAGATGCAACATCCTCATGTCCCTCGCGAGCTGCCAAGTGGAGGGGTGTGTACCCTGAGGTTGTGGAAGCGTTTGCAGAGGCACCATGTTGCAGCAGCTGCTGAACAATGTCAGCTTTACCCAGGCGACTGGAGATATGCAGCGGTGTCTGGTCATCCTGAATGCACAAAGAAGATTGAAATTTTGCAAAGTCTGCTGTTCTTTTCATCTACAATGCCATCTATCTTCAGTTCCAGTCTTCTTGACATACAAATGTAGTTTACACACGCATACACATACATAGACCCATGCATATGGGTCACTAGCTATCCAGATAGGTAGGTAAGTAGGAAAAACAGGCAGGCAGGTAGGTAGATAGGCAGGTCAGTAGGTAGGTAGGTAGGTAGAAAGACAAAAACACAATATCTGTTTTCTGAGGTACAAAATGGGATTTGCTCTACTACATTTCATGTGCACTCCTATACCTAAATTTAAAAATAAAGGATACATTTACATAAACAAATTCTCAATTTTTTCATCGAAAGACTTACCTTTGCCTTGATGTCGACCTTGGCCCCATTTTGGAGCAGGTATTTCACCACATTTGCCTGTCCTGCCCTTGCAGCCATGTGCAGTGCCGTCTCTCCCCGCTAAAACAAAGAGAGACCATATTCATTGGACCTTTGACAGGTGGTGCAGATTATGAGCATCCCTCATCCTCCCAGCAGTGTTGCTCACACTGTCAGGATGGTTTCTGCAGTACTGAGGTAAAAGTTGGACCACTCAGTGGGACTGTAGCAAAACAGCACATCATTCAGGTTCCACAAATCACCTTAGAACGTAATTCTATATAATATAATAAACCCCACTTTTCTTCTTATCTTGAGAAGTTACTGTGGTAATACCAGCAAAATACTAAGCTATAAACACTACAATTTGATGGTTGAGCATAGACAAAATAAAAATCTGAAACTTACCACATTGGTTGTGTTTGGGGAAGCACCATAATGTATCAACTGAGTCACAATATTTTCATGTCCCATAAATGCAGCCACATGAATTGGTGTAAGTCCCGACTGCAAGAAAGCCAAATAACACTTATCAATAAAGGGGTAAAGAGCCATGTCTTGCAGCACAGAAGAATAATGAAAAACTTCTTGAATAGGAACACTGTGGTTTGACTTATGAAGTGCTTTAGAATTTGTGGGAAATGCTGCAAGTTTATTTTACGTTTATATTAAATGGCATAAACTATCATTTGAAAGACATCATTTTACTGTCAAATGCACAAATAAATTCTGCATATGTTACAATAATGGATGAAGTCCTTGTTTTGGTCTGTTGGCAATTTTTTTCAAAGCAGAAATTAGTAAACTATAGCTTAAAACATCCCCACAGTAGGTAAAAATCAAAAGAAAACATTTGGGTCCTCTGCCCTACCTCAGTGACAGCTTGAATGGAAGCCCCATGTTTCAACAACAACTCCATGACCTTAATGCGGTTTTTCTTGCAAGCAATGTGAAGGGGTGTAAAGCCATTCTAAAAGTAAAAAAAAATTAAAAACACGCAAACATCTTCAATCAGGTTGGCTAAGTTTAATAAATATAGACGTTCACAAAAATGATCTGGAGAGAATTTCCAGGTGTGGAATTAATAAATATTTAGTCAAAAAGATTTTTACTCCTCAAGAAGGATTTTTTCGCATACTTTTCTCCTGTGTCTTCCTTATTCATTAAGATTTGGTGACATACCCAGTGTTCCATTTGCTGAAAGCTGACTGCAGATTAACTGATTTGTGCCAAGTAAGTCTTGTTTGTTGACCATTTAGGGTGAGAAGCCAGTATATATTATGCTCACGTTCCTGTGCTGATGTTTTAATCTGATTTCTACGTGGTGCAAGACTACATATATGTGACCTACAGCAACTGCTTTTTTTGCTTTACCTGAAATATAGTAATATCTCGATTAGTGCTCTAGATGCATTGTTGAGAAATGGAGGACTTAATGAAGAGTGTTATAAGAGCTCATTGATACAGCATACTCCATAAATGAAGCCTGAAACCTCTGCATGCACAACATGAGAGACAGTAGATCAATTATTCTGTCAATACTAGCAAATAGTGTAGCTACCTGATGATGGAACCTTCATATCATCCCTGCCCAAGAAGTGTTTGTGCTGTTTTAGTTATGTTTAATAAGCATTTGACGTACTCTGTTAATGCTCCATTATGTCAAATATGATTTATTAACCAGCATTTTTTTTAGTATTTTTTATATTTGGCTGCCCACTCGCAGTATATCACGCTTTATTTTATGACCCCTGTGTGCAACTCTAGTTCCCTAGTCGTGTGTTGCCACAATGCAGAGAAGTCTATTTTACGGATAGGAACTATACATTTCCTAAAAAGCCTATTTTTTCAATTTTTAAAAATTTGCTAAACTTTTATGATAAAGTACTCAAAGGGATAAAATAAAATTGCTCTTGCAAACAGTACTATAAGGCATCATGGTAATCAACGTATTACTGCACCGAAAAAGAGAAATAAGCCACAAAGGAATCTCCACTGAGTAAGTAAAATATTCCCTTTAAATGCTGCACTTTGTGATTTGCTCACCAGTGCCTTAGCATTGGGGTTTGCCTTCTTGTCCACAATGACCTTGGCCACCTTGTAATGGCCGCAGTGAGCTGCCACGTGCAGTGCTGTCAGGTAGTCATTGGTGACGTCGTCCACTGGCACGTCATGCTGAAGCAGAAGCTGGACACAGTTGAGGTGGTCGCCCTGTGTTGCCATGTGTAGGGGGGACAGGCCATTCTGCGGAACAAACACAAACACACACACACGAGGTCCCAGTGTATTTACCTGTAACTGTGAGAATTTATAATGAAAGCCGCATTAACCCGCAGTGCAGGGTTTCGAAGAGGTGAGTGGGTAAGCACAACAAAGGACTGAGGGTGTTAAAGTTAACCTTACAAATTTGAGACTGCTGGGAAATGCATCTTGTCTCACAGACTTCATGGCAAGTGTGCAAATTTCACCTTTGTTTTGGACAGAATGGGAGCTCCACGATCCAGGAGCATTTCCACCACCTGCTCATGACCACTTCTTGCTCCACAGTGTAAAGGGGTCAGTCCATCCTGTCAGCGAAAACGTCGACAAAAATACAAAAAAAAGAGTGCACAGCATTGAACAACTTAAATACATACTGCATCTTGCTTTAATTTGGAATTTTCTTTGTACATTTTTAGTTTTTTATTAACTTCACTCAGCTCTGTAGACTTTAACTTACTTATGCAGCTGCATGTTTTTACTGGAGCACTTCTGAGTGAGTATCTTACCTTTGTCAGGGGTTTTACAGTGACAATTGGGACTAAGCCTGGACTTTCAGACAGGAAAATAGACCCAATCACTACACTGCCTGCTGTCTGACCAACTCTTAGGTATTTACTTATGTCTTTCTGTGCTTAAACTTCAGCCCTGTCTTGAGTTAGACCTTGTGAAAGGTAAGGACCCTTGAACCACTTCAACTAGCCATCAGGTTACACATTATTGTTTAGAAGTATAGTTGCAAGTGACTCTGAGATTACAAGTTCATGACCTTACCTACTAAAGTACCTGCTGCGTCTTAACAATCCAGTCATCCATCTGTTATCATTAACCACTTTATGCTGGTCAGGGTCATGGCAGTCTGGAACTGATGCTGGAATCACTGGGTGCTAGGCCCTGACAACTACACCTCGGATGGGATACTGTGCCAGAAAAGAGTGGCCACGCACACAGACACACCAAGGGCAAATTAACCTAAAATGCTTATTTTTGGACTGTGGGAAGAAACAGGAGCACATGGAGGAAACCCACATCAACATAGAAAGAACATGAAAAACTCTGCATAGACTGAGCTGGATTTGAACTCACATACAGACAGCCCAGGCTCTGTGAGGTGGTAGTGGTACTTGTTACACCACTGATTATCAGTGAAGTACTATTATTATACTATTAACTATCATAACTATTACTAAATTTTATACATACTCTATAAAATGCTCAGAAATAATGATGATCTACATCTCACTATATAAAAAGGGCTAAACTGACCAAATTAATGAGGGCTTTGGACCGAAACTTGAGCTAAAACTTGAGTCCTTGATATTATTTCTCACACTGATCTCATTTCACACAAAGTAGTACATACTGGGAAAACAAATTCTTTGGAAGTTGCAAAGAATTCTTTGCACAAACAACTTTAATGACAAGCAGATGCTCCTTTCCCCAACAAAATATGAAGTTCTAATTTATTTACTGAAGTCAGAGCAATTCACATCACATTACGTTATATTCCATCATCTGTAATGGGTGTCTATATAAGGACAGTGCAAAGGTGAGAAGGGTTCTTGGATCAGCCTGTTCCTGTGAAAATGTATTCATCTAAGTATTAGTCTTCAGGGGATGCCATAAGTGGTATGAACCTGCAGTCATAACTTTAGAAGGATGTATTTAAGAGACCCTGTTTAACATATGATAAACTTGTTGTCATTTGCGAACAAGTACATATGATTCCAAGCATGCTTAAATGTAAAATAAATAAATAAATCTAAAAACAGACAGTGGTAGTCGTGACAAAAAGATTAACGTGTACCCTTTCAAAACACGTCAAACAGTTGGTTCTTGACATTTTGGTGGCTCCTTACCTTGGTTTTGGCGTCTATTTTGGCTCCCCGGTCCAGCAGCAATCTGACCATGTTTCCATTCCCTCTCTTGGATGCCACATGCAGAGGGGTGATGTCATTCTGTGAACAGTGAAATGAGACTGTGAATCTCACTTGAACCGAAACTAAAAGATATGGTGCTGTCAGTTTAAATAATGCTAGATATATTTACATTGCAAAAATACACTGTAAATGATTAAACCTGTATGTTCTAGACTGTTTACTTTTGCTTTTTATGGCCCTTAACAGCAGGAATATATTCAGGCATTGTAACAGACCCACAGTAAACCTCTATTCTAAGACTGTTTCTTCCATGTCTTCAGAGAGCTCTACGGACTGTTTTTCAAGCACACATTCAGTTGTCATGTAATGAGCAAACTAAAGATAAATTGTAAAAGTGCTTTTGACTAAAAATGTCCTTTTTTAAATTGTCAATCTGGTAATCTGCTTTAATTTTAGCTTGAATTTTGGGGCAGAGGAGAGACACTAGGAATTGGAATGGAAAAGTGGACTTTGTGTAACACCACCATCTAGTGACAGCCTGTTCGGGAAAATTAAATTTTATGTTTAATGTCTTTTTTAAATGGCAATTTTAAAATAAATGTGGAAATTTGTTAAAGCTTTCTTATTTTTATACATACTTTTTCAGGTTTAGTGAGTCCGTAGGTCAGCTATTTGTACACATTTCATTCCTAAAGAGTCAAAAGTGTATAAAATACATAAAAAAATAAAAGTATTGTAATAGAAGGCATGAACTGACTTGAGGAAGATTAAAGTTACATGCCACATTTAAATTAGATAAGTAAAGGGCATTGGTGGAAAATGGAAAATATGTGAGTAGACAAGTGAGAGTATAGCTGCCCAGACCACAACAGGAGACTGTGGGTACACGGTTCCCACAATGCACTGTGTCTCATGGTGCCTGGTACACAAAGTTTGTCCCTTTGGTCTTCGTTTCTTCATTTAAAATGCAGGACACAACACAGAGTAAAGCGTGAATGATAGTTGCTACAGGTAAACCACTCAAAAGTATTTTTTGGAATATTTGGAAAAGAGTAAATGTAATATGTTAAATATCAGTGCATATATTTATTATCATTAACTGCTAGCCTAGTCTGGGTCACAGGGGTTAGTGAGCACAGTGGAACCTATTCTGGAGTCACTGGGTGCTAAGCTATAGAACAACACCCTGGACTGGATGCCAAGGTAAATTGATTTTAACTTTGAGGATCACAGTATACTGAAGAAATGAAGCTTCTCCATTTAATCTTGAATTTGTGCTTGTTACTGTTTGATCATATAGCCACTTGGCTCAGTTTTCAAATGTAGTCTCAATCTATCACACGAGACTGAATGTCGCTGGCCAGACTGGATGCTTGCAGACCAGGAACATGAGAATCTGGATTGATTTGCATTGTGTTAAATTAATAATTGCAAACCAGAAACTGGGAGAACTAATAACAGTGGATGAGTGTATAGCTGAAATGAATAGCACATTTTGCCCTTTGGGTCAGAGACAGGCAGGCCTTACCCTTGCTGTGAAGTCCACCGCAGCACCACGATTCAGCAGGAGTGTAGCCACGTTGATGTTGCCATAGTGTGCTGCGATGTGCAGTGGAGTGAAGCCACTCTGGCAGAGAGACAGAAGCAGACAGCCCCATGGCAGTTAGTCCTGAGTCCAGCTGCAAGCGCATTGAGCCAGATCCCCCCCTCAAGGAGAGTCACTATACAAGTCCTATCCAACTTTCAGTCACACCTCACAGCAGCTTCCTGGAGCAAGGCCAAACTTGCCTTCCACCCCAATGTAGAGATGAAACCACTTTGAGCCTGGATCTCAGCAAACACAACTGCTGAATTTTTTCACATCTGAAAACAATTTCGTTGGTCATTTACATGGAGAAGATGAATTAATTTAATTTTAGAAAGGCCATTATTAAGCTTTGGGGGTGTAACCTGGAAATATTTTGATGGCACAGAACAAATTATACAAAAGACATTTTGATTTGTTATTTTTTAAAATGTGCCCTAACAGACCCTCTATTGATATTATACAACAAATGTGCTGAAAAGACATTAACTCCAATCATTTTAATGCACTGTACATGTATACAAACATCAGAAACATATACCTCATCATATTCTGATACAGCTTGTTTATTCAGCCTATTTTCTATAAGATGTCTTATAGGAGGAAATATATATTTGAAGGTTGATGCTATTTTGAGCTTGAGCATGTTTAAAAACCACCAGTGAGGGAAAAAAAAGGAAAAAACATGATTAACATACTATATATTGTTAGGCAAACTGTCACTTTTGTTCTGGTGATCCAGCTAACTTGATGTACTGTTTGTTATTTTTGGGAATTTAGAACAATGAGCAAATGCAGTTGGATTAACACCGATTTCATCAAAAGTCAAAAACCATGGAACTCATGAGGTGGACAACTAAAGTCAATATTATTATTAATTATTATTCAAGTACTTTTGCATACATGGGTGGCTCTGCTGACTCACAGCACTGAGGCTAGTCATTTGTGGGTTCAAATCCAGCTCAGTGTGTGTGAAGTTTGCATCTTCTCCCTTTCTCTGTGTAGGCTTCCTTATACAGTCCTATTTGTCACTATAAATTGCAGATAGCATGTTTGTGGCTACCATTCGACTGACTGGTATCCTCTTCAGGGGATTCATAGCCAGGTGGCCAGTAATTTTGGGATAGGCTCTTACCTGTTGCTACCCTGACCAGGATAAAACAGTTAACGGATAAAGGACGGAGGTTGCATACACTTAATGTATACATTAATTCATGGTATATCCGTCGGCTCTACTTGCACTAGCAAATTTAACCAGCATAACAGTGGAATAAAATGACTTAACATTTACACATTTAGAGAGCAGAAAAAGTTTGCAAAAAATAGTTGCATTAAATTTATGACTACTTTTTGGAACTTTCTGGAATGTATTCCAATTTATTATTGCTGTATTTTTTTTTTAGTTTTTCTTGATATCATGCAGTGCTGTTAGACCCAGTTCACCCCATACAAGCACTACAAAAAGTAGGAGCATTTTCAGATGCTGGTGTGAGCCTAGCAACCATGCTGCCTGGAGGAAGAAACGAAATAAACCTTTGTCGAAGACTGCAGATCTTGCAGTTCTTTGGACCCTGTTATTTCGCTGAAACCTGGAAGGGTAAGTGGCATGCAGAAGCTAAGGATTAAGGCCTAGTTGCCTAGATGCAAACTATTGTCTATTAGACTGGCTCTCTGCAGCTTGGAAGCAGGATTCCGGAGCATTCCTTGCAGTGCTGCTCTTGGCAAGATTCCATCCAATTGATCATTATTGTTATTGTTAACATTACCATTGTTATTATGTGGTTTAACCAATGATTTCATACAAAACAACTTAAACACTCATAAAGGTGTTTGTCTTAATTCATCTTTTTCCATAAGGGAAGACTTGAATTGGTAACCTTAAATGCTTCCTGCAATCCCCTGACCTAAGTCTTTTCAAGGACTTCAGAGCCTCATCTGGACAGTTTTGGTTGCTTGTTTATTTCTTACCGGAAGCCTCGTCTCCAGCCACAGAAACCCTCTGTCTTTAGTAGTATCTCTAAAACATGCCACTCCAATTGGAAGCATGAATCTACCAGATGATGACAGTAAGGAAGGGAAGCGATGCACAAAAGGAGGAGGAAGATGAGGCAGCAGATCTAGGATGAGAGTGTGCGCGGCATGTTGAGCATATATAGGGAGTATACACGGATACCTCTGTTGTTCTATTCACCATCATCTAGAGGGGTAGAGTGGGAGGGGGGCATAGCCACCAGCAGAGAGAAGAGAAAGCGTCCTGTTAGTGTACACAGGGTCACAATGGGAGTATAAAGCCACAGAATGGCTACAGAGCAGGAGCTGTAGGGGTCATGTGTTCCTCACTGCAAACACATAGGCCTCAGCCACACGCAGGCCTTGTTAAAAAACTGCACAAAAGTCATGCCTGGACTGAACTCTTTAAGATCAAAATATTAAAAATAATTCAGCTGTTTACAGAGGTCCAGGTCAGTTTCTATGTTTTATTTTGAACCATGAGTTACTGCAGAAATTACACCACCTTTGAACATCAAACTGCTTTGTATCTACCATCTCTGGCTGCTGTATATATACCATCTCTGGCTGGTTCAGAAGCTGTGGGATAGGATTAATGACAGGACATGTAACACACTATACAGCCAACATATTTGATATAACGGCTGTCTCTAAGCACAAAAAATGTGAAACAAAGTGCTGTTGTGTTATTCCTTCTTGAATAAAATAGTTTAAATAGCCTACCGGAAGATGAGAAAAATTTTAAACAATGTTTTCTTAATGTGTACTTATCTATATTATTTCCAGAACAAGGAAGGAAATGCTAGAACTGACACTAGATTGAGGCGCCCTCTGGGAAAAAGGGAGAGACGGTCACCTTGGACTCAACATCGGCGTTGTGATCGTTCTGCAGGAGCAGCGCAGCTGCCTTGGTGTCATCCTTGCGGGCGGCAATGTGCAGGGCTGGCAGCCGCACCTTTCCCTTGGTGTCATTCTCAAGCAGCAGGGAGACCACCTGATCATGTCCCTGCTGCAGTGCTACCGCCAGGGGGGTGAAGCCGTCCTGTGAAAAAGGAGTTAAGGGTTGTGAGATTTGGGCAGCACAATCAAACTGTAATTCTTCTCTGCTTTGCTCATAACAAAAGTCTACAGTACCTTGTAGCATCTGGAAGATGCTCACCTTTCAACAACTGTTTCAGAATGCCTACAAGTTTCTTTTATTTAAATATGACGTAAACCCTTTAAAATATTTCTGTTTCACACATACGTAATTAACTTACACTGAAAGTTAAATGGGCTTTTCTCTTCTGAGAGACAGAAAAACAAATGCGACCTTTATTTCACAATGTTGCGGTCTCATAAGCCAAGCAAGAGCACATCATTGTGTGAAATATGTTCTGGACCCAAGGCTGTAACAGCTAATAAAAAGCACCCTTGATAAAAAAAACTAGAGCTTTCTTCACTTTAAAATCTACCCAGGTATTTAAAGATGTAGTCTTTCTGTAGTATTTCTTGCTGTTAAGACAAACCGTCCAGTTACATAACCAGTGGAATTCATACAGACTCTATAAAACATATATAGTTTTATTTGTATAGTTTCACTGTTATTTAGTCAAACAGGATGCTATTTTTCATTATTGATAACATTTTATCATTAACAATATTTTACATTAAGATCTTTACATTGACTTTCTTTCTTGGGTGGATAGTTCTTGCACCTTATTTATTTATTTATTTACTTTAAGTAGCATCACATACAGGCTGCCCTTGACCTACAATGTACTCAGCATATGATGAACTCACGCTTACGAGAGTCTAAACAAACAAACAAACAAACAAACAAACAAACAAACAAACAAGTAAATAAATAAATAAATAAATAATAGCAAAAATATTTCTAAATGAAATGGAAAAAATTATTTTCATGATTTCTTGGAATTCTGGTGAGGGAATGAACATCTTATAGCTTATAGGTTATAAAGCTTATATAGCTTAAAGCTTAAGAAACATGTATACATAAACATCTTTCAACATAGAATGTGCAGTACCTGTGCAGTACATGCATGATGTTGTAGCATAACAATAGTGTCTTTGGAAACATATACAGTAGCATGACATAATAAAGCACTTATAGCTTATACTGTAGATAAAAAATGCTATGAAAATGTTCTGAAAATGCATTAAAACATTGCTCATGTATACCTGCACAGTATGCACGGGCAACATTGTAGCGTAACAGTTATTTGTAAGATGAATGCCATAAGAAAGAATGCGCAATGATGTGATGGCATCGATGCACAACTAGCGACCATATTCTCAAATTTTACACAGGTTTAGTTGTTCTCACCAGTAGTAAACATCTTCCCATGACCATTGCTGTATCCCCTGCACCAGTTGTCCCAATGACTGATGACTGGCCATCAATGAGCTCAGTGGGTTTACCAATGGAACAGTTGCATTGAAGTCACATTGCTTGACTTACTACATTTCGCTGTCACAGAACACTGAGGTAAGTGAACCCGATATGACCTTATAACCCTTATAACCTTATAATCCGGTGATAAGTGAAAAACAGTTTGTATAGAGAACAGGAATACCAAAGAACAATCTTCCTTTAATAGTATGATAATAGTTTTCTGTCCAATTGGGTCTTCAACATACAGAGAATTAAATTACAAATCTTTTTTCAAGCATTAAAAAAAGCATAATTTTACTTCACTGCTTGTGTCTCAGACTGGTGACAGCAAAGTGTGGTATCTAGAATACAAACTTAGCTGTCCTGGTACAGCATATACATGTTTTCAGTCTTAACAGAGACAATAATAGATAAACATCCAGCCTATAAAACCTGATCCATGCAAAAACAGCGCCAGCGCCAGACGGACACTGCCCATGACACTCCTACAGGCCCCCTCAGACTCAGGCTTGACACCAGCTGGCATCCCTGGGATTACAGTAATGAACCGCCCAAATAGGATACTAACATATCAGTGTCACACTGCGCTCCCTCTGTCACTGGTTACAACATTAGAATCTGCGCTGCACAACAGCATTTGGTGGTCAGTTAAATAAGCTATTCAAAAACATTATTGTACTCCTTTACTTCACACTTTACAAATTTGATTGCTGTTTCGGTAGAATGTTATTAAAAAAGGTCCTACTATAATACATGAAAACACATTCTCCTACTACTACTACTACTAATAATAATAATAATAATAATATGCATCATATCATCATCTTTGACCCCTACTGGTTTTATCTTACCTATCTGGCTAGATTAGCTGTTATGGGGTCATTAGACACTCACCTCTGTGGCGATACTCTGGCTTGAGCCATTCTCCAGCAGGAATCGGACCACTTCTAGGTGGTTCTCCTGGGCAGCCATATAAAGTGGTGTGAAGCCATTCTGTAAGATGGAAAAAATGGAAATAGTGCTGGTTTGACTTTAAACATAAAATGGGAAAAGGATGGGGAAGGTGAAAAAGACTCCTAGCACATGTGAAGAGTTGAGGTCTCGCTTTGAATCTAATCCTTCTACAGTAAGATCCTTGACAGCAAAGACTTTCCAACTCTAATCACCTCCTTGTATTCTGCATTACGGCATGAATAATTACTTCAGTTGTTATTTGCTTTACTTTCCTGCTTCTGCTGATTCCAATTTCAATTTAAAGTGACCTTTGAAATCACTAATTTAGAGGCAGCAAAGACCGGTAAAAAAAACAAATACCTCCTTTTGCTACAGTACTATACAAAGAAGCTGGAAAATCTTGCAATAACACACTGAGGAAAGTTCAAAAAGACTTCTGTGAGTTTTTCAGTTAACTAAAGCTAGGTCAGGTCTGTCTTTTTTGTGCTGGTTGATAACAGGTCATCTGTAACCACATAGTCAGATTTAATTCCTAAAGTATGAAATTAGTACTATGTCCTTTATGTTCAGAAAACCCACTTTGTATACTATCAAACACTAAAATTAGTTTGTTTTAAAATATCAGGATTGACAAAATTCGTACTGAACATCTTGTTAGTAATATAATATGCTATACCGTGTACTCTAACTTCTGGGACTGTAACACATTCCATTAATACATTTCAGTAAACAGATGTGAAAAGCCTACTGGTGTTTACTTTCCAGAATTGAAAATAAAAATGCTTTATGTATTTTGGTTGTTGTTAAAATGCAATCTAAAAAGATTTAGTTTTTGGTCCCTAAAGCAGTGCTGCTTCCTGATGCCATTCTACTGAGTGCCGGTTTTCTGATGTCTGCTGGGTGTCAGTAGACGGTCCCCCAGGCCTGGGCCGCTGACACAGCAGCAGGTGCAAGCCTGTCCTGGCAGGCCAGATTGAAAATCCACACACAGTCATGGGGGCCACATTTCATTACACATGCTAGCCACGTAACAATGCAGTTAGCAGAACGAAGGTAGTGGCAGCCTGATCAGAAATGGGGGAAACAGGACAAACCCCTCCCTACCTCAAAGACAGGTGATGAAAAGGAGAGTGTTGCAGAACCGTGCATACAGAATGTTCTAACTAGTAGATCTGAGGGAAGACAGATCTCATAAAGGCTATGTCCCTCAACATTTTAGATTCATGATATATGCTGCACTGGAAAATGTAGTGCTTTTCTTCTTACACTGTTGATGAAGTTTATTGTCTCATGCTTGGCATAAAAAATAAAGTTTGGGCACCGACACACTAAGCATTTTCCTAGAATGCCAATTCAGCTGCTGACACTGGGATACATGTATGATTTGGAAACAGATTCAATTAGACTTGTTTCAAAATATATAAAAACGTGTTTCTCTGTCCTTTACAAATGACAGGTGGCAATCCCTCTGTATCCAAACTCTCTACATCTGAATTTTCACTCAACTCTTAAAAATTAATACCTATATATCAGTATCTGAATGGAAACTTTTGCTATCCAAAAAAATCAAAAAGAATAGAAATCAAAATGAATTTAAAAATGTACAGATAAGTACTGCACCATGTATTGTTATAAAAATATTTTGTAAGTTTTTTACACTCTATTGTGTTCTGTTATCGATTTTTCTGAAGCCAGACATATGCGTGCACAAGTGTTATCTGTTTCTGCCTGTTTCACTTTGTCTGAAACGTTTGCTCCACATCACCACATTTGTTTATCTTTTTTTAAATAAGCCTATTCATTTAAACACTGGTTGTCGTGCGATTTTTAACTGGGAATAGTTAAGTTCTTTGAATTCATATTAATTCTGAGAAAACGTTAATAGTGGAGTTCTGACTAGTCATCCACAGTCATTTGTCCTTCAAATTCAGATTTTGAAGTCCAAAAATTTCAGTCCTCCCTTGTTGTGGCTTCAATGACTACACGCATAAAAAATGTAATAAAAATAATGAAGAAATGAATAGATGGGTTATTATAATATATTAAAGTAAACATATTTATTCCTTTTATTCAACATCTCTGAACACTGAACACTGAACTCTCCCTGCAAACCCCACATGTGTGCCCTCTCTTCCCCGTGTGTAACTCAGTGACACTGGGGGGATTAACATGTGAAATTTACTGTGCTGAACACACTGCACTACAGGTTATAAACATGCAAATTAATAACAACATTAAGTGTTTTCTAATTAGGTACCTGGTGTTTAGAATGTTTACCATACTGAAGTCATGGATTAATAGTTATATAGATGTTTTCAAATGAGCAGGAAACATGTCATTTATTTATTTTTGAACATTTAAAATAACGGCAAATAGGCACTTGGTATCTAACATGTTTTCAGGGACAAACTTCATTCAGGTACCCAAGGATTTCTGTATTTTATATTTTATATGGTTCAAGAGGTATTGAGACTAAACATGCAAATCATTTCCAAGTCTCCCTGCTTCAGACAGGCTGATTTGTGCTACTCTGTAACTTTCCCTGGTTTCCTCCCAACTACATCAGGCTTCCACTATGCCAGCCCACAGCTGCCAGCAGTAGAGTGGGACCGCTCCGTCAGCGGTCCTCACAACATGGTGCTCATGGTGGTCAGCAAGAGACAGCTATCATTGCTGATCGTGCAGGCCAAGAAGCAGGCACACTGACCAGTTCAAAAACATTGACAGGAGAACACAAAAATACCATAAACCTAGACTAGCCAAACCTGAAACAAGAAAAAACTATTAACAGCAAGACTGTTCAACTCTGGACCTGAAAGGTCAACTCCACAAAAGTCAACAGGTCCCCTTTTCATTATAAGGTGCTAAGAAAGGCAACATAATGTAATCTTTCAAGACACACTTTTTAGTTGAACTATGTAGTTTACTGTGAAAATGGTGAAAAAAGCCCCCAGGACTTGTAATCTGCATTAAAAACATCAAGTTTTCCAGGCAAATATTGGTGAGGGTTCATAGAACAAATTTAACCCAACATTTGATTTTTTGCTGCTGTATTTCTGAAAAAGGTTTTATCTTACCTGGGACTGAGCATTGACGTTGGCCCCATTTGTGACCAGCTCCTTCACCACTTCCGTCTGGCCAGCGAGGGAGGCTATGTGCAGTGCAGTGTTTCCTTTCTGTGTTTCAACAAGCAACAAAAAGGCAAATCCACTTGTACCTGCAACACCTGTCTGCCTTCAGGCACCTTGTGCTTCATTCAGTCACAATATGACAGGCCAGGCCAGCCATGGGTAGGTTCCAGCACTAAAACTTATCTCACTTCAGAGCAGAGAATGAACTGGGACAATGCTGAAACTCTGAAAGCCCCCAGCATGCCCTAACTATAGTTTATGAGCAGTATTAATAATATTCATATTTCCTGTGTACTTGTTAATGACCTGTGTGTGTGTGACACTGACAGTGTACAACAGAGATATGCTTAACAAATATAAAGTAAAGGCACTGTAATGTTTTTGGAACCATCCTGAGATGAGGTATAACATGACACATCTTGCTTTTTCTGCTGGATGTATCAGTTTAAGAAAGACTGGCGATAAAGAGATGGTTGGACCTGGTAAGTATCAGTGGTAAGATGGTGCTCCTTGGCATTCAGATGATCCTGTGATCATACTAAAAACCTAAAAATATCCAAAAAGGTAACTAAAAAACTGTGTTAATTATTCCCCACCCCTTCACACCAGCACCACCACCAGTCATGGGGTCTATATTCATGCAGTACAAATCTTGGTTTCTGCCCACAATGTTTACTGCATTTAGAGGTATACTGCAGTAGAAATTAATGGAGTAAAACACCATTAGACAGCAGTAAAACCTGCCTTTCAAAAGACTATATAATTAAAGTCCTGAAATTCTTCTTAATTTAAGAGAAAGTTATAAAAGAGAACATGAGAAAATTTTTGTCTTTCTGCAGACCAAGGTTTCTGCTTGGTCCTAAACTTACTACAATATGTTCAGTATTACTGATTGATGCTTCTGTGGCATTTCATTCAATTAAACACATTCACATTTAGAATTACATTCATATTAATCTTTGTAGTTTAAATATGTTTATATACTACAGTTGTTCCACAAATACAATAGGACAAGATAGTAAGGAATTCACTAACTTCAATAAATGTCATATTTGTCAATAGACTATATTCCAAGTATAGAAAGTTTACTTTCATGTATAAGACTCACCCATGCATAAAATGTCATTTTTATTACAGTATAAATAAATTCACATAATGCGCACATTATAGTTGAAATTTGTGTTATTAATCTTTGCATGCCACAGGGTGGCTTGTGTGATTCCACTGACACGTAACTGCAACGTTGTGTGAGGCAATGTCATTTTGCAAGGTCTGCTGCAAGGAGGTGTAATTAGATGTGCAGCTCCGAAGACCTCATCGATAGGGCTGCATGTCCTCTGACAGAGAACAGGACTAAAGACAAACCTTTGTTGCTGCATCTACGTTGGCTCCGAGCTTCAGCAGCTCTGCAACGACTTCCACGTGGCCTTCTTTTGAGGCTAGATGAAGAGCATTCAACCCATTCTGGAACAGGAAGATACATATGACAATGACAGAGGACACGTGGTGTCACATTGCCCATCACAAACATACACACACAGCTTTACCTGCTCATACAGAAAGATACACTGTAATAGGGTATTTTCTTGTAGGTCCCTCTGTTTAATGGTACATTAACCTACCACTGCACTACCAGTACCACTACATCTAAAACAAATACTCTGAAATCGTAGAGAGGAAGCTTCTCCATCATGTTGTTGGTGACCATCTTTAAAAGTGTCTCAAAGTCAAGCATATTTCTTTCAACAAAAGTCATACAATCAATTTTTGCATTTTTAGTATCACAGGCATTAATGCAGTATGTCTATAAAATTTGTAACTGCACAATAAAAAATTTTCCAAAATAATAAAAAACTGTACCTTGAAGATGACGAAATATACTCAAAATCAATTTTTTATCATCGTTTTAGCTATCTTTTTTGTTCAGAGGCTTACTTGGTTGCAGATGTTGATGTCTACCCCTGACTTTATGTAGTCTAGGGCCTTTTCCAAGTTCCCAGCGCGGGCTGCTCTCAGGTAGCTGGCATTGCTGTCAGACTGGAATTCAGAAAACAGTCTCATCAGTGTCCTGCTTCAGGCAAACATAGTTCACAATGAAGCACAGAACACAGCAGAAGAAGTAAGACTGTACAGTTCCTGTTGGGACTATCCTGAAACCTGCAAAATAATGGAGCCTTCCATCACAACGAAGAAATGTAAAAAACAAAATTAAAACTGGTGAAAAAGAGGTCTACATGGTCTTTCTGCTGGGACACTTAGAAATCAACAATCGCTAAGACAAAGGAGCATCCAGGATGCAAAACAGCTGGCATCCAAGGCCCAAAAACATGAGAGCCAATTTTAAAGGAGAACCTAGTACAGAACACATTTATCTATTATTAAATCTATTTTTAGCAACGACTTATCCATTTAGGTTCTTGGACTGAGTCCCTGAAACACTGAGAGCAAGGCACAGCATAGAAAGCCATCCCATTACAGGACACTAATGCAAATACCACATCCCTCACAAAGTCACAGTATGAGTTTAGAGTTTAGAATCACAATTTCACCTGCATGGCATTTTGGAATGTGGGAGGAAACAAGAGTACTGAGCAGAAACCTACACTAATGTGAAGAAAACAAAATGTAAAGAAAACATACATGGAAAGCTCTAGAACACTTATGGGAAAACGTAACCTGAAAATAAGCTCACCCTGGTACACATCTATTGGCATTTTCCTTAATGAGCACTTTTGCTAGGCAGAAAGGTCACATCACAGGTAGTGGCATCACCCTTTTTCTGTCTGAACCCTGTACCTTTCATTGTTAGCCAAAATTCTGCGTGCCACTTCAGTGCTGATCTGCTGATCTAAACAACAATGTCATTACCAGGAATATGGGAATTTATACAATACCTTGTCCATTCAATATTAATTGAATTCCATCACAAAGAACAACATTTATATTAATGCTACTTAAATCAGACAGTAAGTACCCTGTGGAAAGTAAGTGGCACCTCAGCTGAAAATGGGGTTTGGGGCTGCATTTATTGAATTTATTTTAAAAAGAGCTCTTAAAATAAGAACTTTGGTTACACAGTAATCATACACTTTGTTTTTTTAATACCAATAAGGGCTATTGCAGCATAGATGTCAATAGTATCATAAACTTCCAATTGTGATTTTCAGATTAGTAAATCACAACATTTAATAATTTCTTCTGTCTCATTTTCTTTGCCACAATTGCAAACATAAAAATGGATGGAAAACATGCATAAGTGATGCATCAAACAACACTAACCACAGTTATTCAACAGTGCATCCTGTTAAACAAAAACACAGCAAAGAAAACAGTTTTGCTGAGGTTACTCTCTGTATACACAACAGCAAAGCACCAATGTGCCGAGGCACACACACAGCACCAGTTTGTGTGGAACAACAGCTGTCGGAAATTATGTAATGCTTTAAAGCCCCTGGAGTTCCAGGGCCATATTTAGCTGAATGTCAGGAGACAAATATTTGGGCTGTGGAATGGGACATGGAAATAAATGTGTGGGGTCTGAAATTCCTCCACATCCTGTACCAGTGCAGGATGACACCAATTCTGAACAAGGGCCTTCTGGGGGGGTGGTTAGTGCTTGAAAGCTCCAACAGCCAAAATTGCCCAAGATAAGTGTATTAATGCAATGTTAAAACAGTCAGAATGTACATTTTTCTAGTAATTTAAATAAATTTAGTGCATGATGCTTACACCACATAATATTTTGTTGTGTGTGCATTCATCCTTCATAATATAATGGGGTCACAGAAGAAACACAGAAGATGTCTATTTGATGTTTACTCAGTGTGTTATTGCTGCAGGATTTTCCAGTCACTTTGTTTACTACTGTGGCGAAAGCAGGTATTTTGGTTTTTTACTGGTCCTGCTGCCTCAAAATTAGTCTCAAAGTACTTGCTGTGAACTGAAATGGGAATCAGCAGAAGCTGGAAAGTAAAGTAAATAAATAAGTAATGCTTCCTGCTATAATAATGAATGCAAGGAAAAAAGATTTGTGAAAATATATACTTTTTTTATATAATGGGTTTATTATTCAATAATTTTTTTCTGTCAACTTGTCCACAACAAGTATTTTACTCATGGCCTACTATGCACAGCATGTGGACATTATACACCTTTCACAACAAAGCTAAAAATTTTATATACTTAATTCTTCCTGTTATACTGGCAGTCTCAGCTAATCATTATGCTAAACCTAATGCATAATACAAATAGTAGATTCGACACAAACTTTTAAAAATAGACCATGTCAACATACAGTTATCAACTGAATTATTTAAATCATGTAAGCATTTTTATAGCATAAATATCCTTACTTAATCATAAATAGGGCATCTTCAAGTGGAAGTCTAAAAGTGACACAATGTCCTGAGAAAATTCACACTCCTGCACAACTTGTGGTACCAATTTTACTAGTCTGGATAATAAGCAGAGGTGGGCAAAGTAGCCAAGCACAACATCCAAGTAAAGGTGCATTTACTTTCAAAGCAATAATTGTTGAAGGAAAAGTAAAAATTTACTTTTGAAAAAGTTTTTTAAAAAATCAGGTCAAAAAATACTTAAATGTTGAAGTTGTTTTTCAAGCGGCGCATTTTAATCTTATGAACCACAAGCAATGCAACTACAACATACAATTTTTGCTTGTCTTCAATGAATTAAAGTGTCTGTGAAAATAAAATAAGATAGTGTCAACTGGACTAAACAAATAAATACAAAACAAGTGAAAGACCAAAGTTTGCTAGACATTTTTATTAACCATTATTTCGCTGTCCCCCTTTGTTTGATTGTGATTTGTACACTAAGCCACTTGTGATGTTTTAATCATTTGTACAGCAGATTAACTTCTGAAGCAACGTGGGGTTGACACCATGTACTACAGCAGCAAGGATTCAAACTTTTGTCCTACAATTGCAAAGTGTAGAGATGCCTGAAAAATTTGGACTAATCATGTTTCTACAGAAAAAATGTTTGCCATCAAATATCCACTTTGCTTTTTCTGGAGCTAAATTCAATTATCATTGCTCATAAATGTGAATGACACGCTTTGAATTATAATTAATTGTTTTTGATACTGAGACACCTTGGGAGTGAGTAAGAACACAAATTTTGATATACATCCCAGCCTAGACTGGTGTTATTACATTTTCTGATCAACAATAACAAATTGTCCCTTTTTGCACAATTTTTTGTTAAAACAAACATATGAATCGGTCAGTGAGTCATTGCATTGCGCAAACTTTTTGCCACAGAAGTTTTAGTTTGCATGAAAAATGTATTGCTAAGTAGGTACAAAGTCATGTATTGTGATAAAAAGCAGTGTACGCTAGGAGGAGTTAGTGTTTTTGAGAAAGAATCTAGACATACCCAGTAACTGTCCATTTCACAGTCCACTGCACTTCAATTTGGACTCTACATCCCTGCCATTATATCCCCTTTACTGGGTTAGAAAGAAGTACAGAAATTTAGACTTTGATTCCGAGTGAGAGTCCTTGGGAAAACTGCTTAGTAAAGAAAGCAAGAAATCAACTGGTAAAAAAAAATATTGCACAGTGTGTGATGGTCGCGATAAGCGAATAATAAGCAAACACTAGACCCTCTACGTGATGCTCAAGGTCAGGTATCGTGTACATCTTAGTCAAATAGCTTATTTATTCACATCGTCCCAAAAGAATCCTCACCAGAAAAAACAGCTTGTCTGAAATATTTCCTGTGTTCATTCATTAAGATACAGCATTACAGTTTCACCCATCTTCTGTGGACAGACTGACTATACAGTATGCCGCAAAGAAACCTTTGCAACTTATACGACCTTCGTTCCCAGTTATTCTGCCACCGCAAAAGCCCAGTTCAGTGCCACCGCCCTATTCAAAACCATACCATCATTTAAGAAGAAACACTCCAAGAAGACAGTAAATAAAGAAAGAATGAAAAATAAAAATACACATACTAGCGATGGGAACTCTGCTTCCTCCTCCACTGCCATGTTTCCTCCCGGTTCAGTGTGAAACCTGAGTAGCCTCTGTGTGACCGCTGTGATTGGAAAATGCAGTGTGCTGTTTAACTGGGCTAAAAATACCAGCTGCTAAGTATCATACATTGCTAATTGTCGTTCTAAATGAATCTGAAAGAGGAAGTTCCCACTTTGCTCTGGGGGATCAGACAGACCCGGTCCTCTCTCAGCAAGGACAGAAGAATGCTGATGGTGCATCATAGGACAGGAAGCAACCTTTGACTTTGGGCTTTCTCTCTGCCGTACTGCAATTGTCAGAATAGCTTGTAGCACAGTGATTAACAACACAGGCGAGTAGTAGACTGAAAACTCTGGAAGGGCTCTGCATTCACTGACATTTACTATATTTATTTAGCTGATGCATTTCTCCATATGACTTCCAATGCTGACCTACTTACAATGATTCACCAATTTGTGCAGCAGGGTAATTTTTCCTGGCTCAACACCTAGTACGTTCTGTGTACAAGGACTTTACAGCAAGAGGTTGAAATCCAAACCTATGCCCTTTGAGTACAAGGTGGCACCGTTTACCTGCTGTAGCATCTTTGAGCTAAGACCTTAACCTGAACTTCCCCAGTAAAATATCCAGCTGTATACATTGTAAACTGCTTGGACGGTGTGATCAAAACTGCACATTGTCGTAGTAATAAAAAATTGTAGAGGATTTCCACTCATGTGTATAATTGTAATATTCATTTGAAACCAAAATAGTAGCACAATAGGATGGTTTATAAAGACATTGCAATGTTGCATCTGTCCTGTGGTAGCCTTGCATTATTCAGCTTGTTATCTTTTTCCTTCACCATGCTTCCTGGAGCAACAAGATGGCTTTAAGCAGCCATGGGTTTTGGCAGTAAAATCCATCACGGTGTTAGGTGGGCTGGTGGATATTTTCCTATGGTAACAGGGTAGGCCCTAAATATCAAAAACTATTCCTTGGTGCTAAGGTACTATGAGCGATATCCCTTGGGCAGAAATAACTTCTTCCCCCTCCATCTCCTATTTAAATGCAACAAAGCAAAAATGTGAAATAAAATACATTAAACATTTGTTTGAATGCATTTTTGACAGATTGTAAGATGCTTTGTCTGACCCTGATAAAAGTTACCCATAAATTAACCTGCAGAAACAATATTTAATTTATTCAAAGGTGCACTTGTTGAGTGAATAATACAGAAATTTTTGTTAATGATCTTTGACTTCTAATGGTGTCATTTCAGTTATTTTTCAACAATTGTCAGAACGTGTATTGGAGACTTTGGTTTGGTGCTGATATGTATTTAGCAGTTGACACTAATGAAAAGAAACTGGTGTGAACTATAATGCTATCAAACTGCAAATCAATCCAATTTTATTTCAAAACACAGCATTAGATTAGGCAGACTGAGAGAACTATACTTAACCCGAAATGTTTTTTCAAAAATTCCAACTGCATTAATTAGTTAACAGAAATGCATAAGTAAAAATGTCTGTCTCATGTACTGCAACTGTGTACTTATTATATAAATAGAAATGATGTTAAATTTTTTTGCCAGCTGCATTTGGTTTCAATGTATTTCAAGCATAAATTAACATTTATTACTGTCTATTATCGATTTCTAACTAAACAGAATATATTTTGGAAACAAAATGTCAGCTGGCAGTACACTGAGGCAGGACTGTGCAGGTACCTGACTGAGGACTGAGACCGTCTTCCTACCAGTGCAAATTTCTTTGACGGTAACCCCAAGCTTATTTATGATAGACTCAGCAACCGACTCTCTAACTCACAGGGGTTAACCCAGGATGAATGAATTTAAAATTATGAGACAGCACTGAAACAATTGATTTTACTCCCTAAAACAGCTTTTGTTGAATAAGACTCATTTGAATTAATACACTGTAAGTCACCAGTTCATAGTGGTAGCCTGTGGCTATCATAGTGCTACTCTCACTGAATGGTATCATAGTCATTCCAAAAGTTCTGCATCTAAGTCTGATCAACCATTTTACAGGAACATTGTACATTCGATGTAAGTTGTAAGGTGTACTTCACTAAGTGACTTACCATATTTCAGTGCTACAGTATCCAGTGCAGGATGAATTCCCATAGCGGATTACAAGAACCCTCTAAGGTCATCGTTCTGCAGCAAGGGAACTAATGCTGTAATGTGGCTTTATGGCCAGGCAATTATGCAAGTGATAAACTTATGAAAAAAAAGATAGTGCAGGTTTAAATCACTCTTAACTGGCATTCCTTTGTTCATTCTTTTATTCATTCATTCATTCATTCATTGTTGATAACCGTTTGTTTAATTCAGGCTCATGCCGATTCAAAGCCTGTTTCAGACTCATACGGTCTAAGGCAGTGTACACTCTGGGCAGGAGGCCAGTCCGTCACAGGGTAATTACACACACACACACACACACACACACACACACACACACACACACACATAATGGCACAACACAGGCAATTTAGAGGCCCATATTCACCCACATGATCATAGGGAGAACATGCAAATTTCAATCAGAAAGCCAGACTGAAACCTCGGACTGTACACAAAACCCAGGCGTTGTGAGGAACCAATGCTATCTGCTGCACCACTGTACCAACAAACACGTATAGAACAACACATAAATGAAAACACATAAACAAACAGCAGTTATCAAGAACTCAGAAATGTTTACTGTGTTAGTATTGTTAATGTCTAGAATGCTTAATACTTCCTGAGCATTTCTCAAACCACAGTAAGCATGAGCTCAGAAGTACAATTTACTATCCACAGCTCATTAAGTTCTGATTAAACTAGGGAAGAGAATTAGTAGATATCAGTAAGCATGAGGTCTATTCCTCACTCTTTTCATTCCCGGCTAAACAACAACTCCATCATTTATGTCCTTTCTGTCATTTGAGCTACTGAACTTGATCATCTCAAGATTGGTGACATCAGACCAAACAGACCAGACAAAAAAATCTGCCTAAATAGTAGAGCATTAACCCAGTTTACAACACAATAACTTCACTTATCAAAAGATGTACCATGCAACTTTGATGTAAGCACAAAGCTACCATATTATTAATATCTGCAGCATTACCTACCAGAGTATAAACTCTGGACTGAACAAGTCTGACCACACACTATGAGTGGTTCTAACGGTAAAAAAGAGAATGATATAACTAAATTAAATGTAAATATTCATGTAAGCAGACTCCATACATCATATTCAGACTCCATCATATAAATGGACACAAACATTTGTCTCAAAGTCTATAAAGCTCAGTCTTTTTTTGCTTATTTGTTTATTGGTTCTTTATGCATGGCTTTTTTTTTCATGTCACAGACTTGAAACTTGCCAAATAAGTACTTTTCATTCTAAGTGAGTTTTCAAATCCATAATCAAGTTTGTAAAACTCTAGAAAGGCTATTATTTTGAAATTTTAAAATGTTGTCTCAGGTAAGCCTTGGAGAAGAGGGAGTAGTGATGTCACAGGTAGCATGTAGCAATGTCACACACAGTGTGTACATACATGACACTGACCAGACACAAACTCTACGGCAGACTCCATTCATGCTCTACACACAGACATACACACACAAGTACATAGATGACACTGACAGTTGTTTCTGTTTTCCACACAACCCTCAGTGTGTCAAATTAAAGCCCATGGTTAATAATGGTTTATACTGATATCACGATGCCTGTAGTTGTGTTGGCAAAAATCTAGTTGATGTCATATAAAAAATACCATCATGCACTTAAAATTAAAAATAACTGCAACCAAGAGTTCCTCCCCCCACTGCCAAGTCAAGCTTTTTTGGTTTCTTAATTGCATATCAGAGGAAATTTCACCTGCTGTTTATATTAGACTCTATTTTATTATTTTAAAATGTTTTTTAAAATTTTTATACTGGAAAAAAAAGAGGAAGTTGAAGAAAATGATGGTGGTGGGTCAGTCTCTGTCTCCTCTACCCAACACCCTACACTTCCTAGTTTCCTGCATGTGCACAACTGAATGAAGCTATCAGTTGTCCCTGCAGGGAGCTCCACACTCCAGACTTTTACAGGGCAGCGTTACAACACGTGCCCATGTACCACTTCCCAGAATGCTCATTTCTTCCACTTTGCTCTCACTCATATATATAGGAGAGAAAACATACATATAATCTCCCAGCCTGTGTGATGTCAGCCTGTAATAAAATCAGCTGCATGATAATTGCTGTTTTAAGAGATGTGCATGAGGTCTCCCTGAAAGTGCAGCATTAAGGTCTACAATGTGAGGGGTCGTCAGCAGGAAATCAAAACTCATATAAAGTGCAATTCAACATGTCTGCTGAAATACTAACTATTGCCTGAAGTTTATTCTGGTTTGTTAGTAATGCACAGGGTCATTATATTCTGGCACAGTTTGCAGTATAAAATCATTTTACATGGAGCTGATTTGGGCTGGATGTGTTGTCCGTGTTTGTTTATTGCATATAGTGTTGGGTTGCAACATGTATTAAAAATTAAAGAAAGAAAGCTTTTGATAGTTTATAAGGATTCAATTACTATAAACAATGTTATTTTTCCCAGAAATAGAACATGCTGGGAATTTAATGTGATGATTTCCAATAATTTATAATGTAATTGCTGAGAGAGATAATCAGATACTGTTACAGGAATCTGAAATGTTCTCTTTACATTTTGCACGCCAGTTCAATGATATCACATTAAATTGCAGCCTATAAGGAAGAACAAGAACAGTGTGATCTCTAGTCACCAAAAATGTCCCAGTCACATAAACTAAGAGGCTTGCTAGACAGTGCAAAAAAGTGATCTAGCCCAGAAAATAAGCTAAATACAATTAAAGTGAGAAAAATGTTTCCTACTGACAAACTGGTTGCCAACGTTAAAAGTACATTTTTGTCCCTGTTAAGATTATGCTCATTGCTCTGATGCTCTGATAAAGGCAATGATTTCCTTTCATATAGATGACAAAAGCAAAGAGAAATGGGGAAAAGTAAACTCTGTACAAAAAAGATAATGTACTTACCATATCTACTTTAATTTTTTAATTCATAACAATAATACATACATACTCATAATCTTGCTCATTTTGCAGTGTCTGTTTTGTCATCTGTGACCATCAAGTACAGAATTTTCAGGGGACATACTGTATATATAAATATCTGAAATTGGGAATTGTCCTAGGTAAAGTTTCTAACTAACGCCACCAAATCCAAACATTTAGAGACACCAATGCTATCCGAGTAAATCTGGATTCATAATTGGTTCATATTGTATTTAAATTATTAAGTACATGTTAAAAGGAGGAAGAAAGTACTGTGAAATAATGTTTACTCGATGATGCTCTGTAAATATTATGCCTGTATATCAATAAATGCCTGGAATGCAAATAATGCAAATAATGAAGTGAGTTGTACAGTCTTATTCTTGGATATTCTAACGAATTAAATGCAGACTGAAATATTTTAGCTCATACAAATCTCCTTCCATTTCAGAAGGAGTGCCTGTTCCACACATGGCAACTGTCCCAGTTTCCTTTACTGGGAAGCAGATGCTGTGTGTCTGGGACAGAGTCCAGGTGTTGGGGGATCCAGATACTCTGGCAAAACCCAGGTCTCCGGCCCATCCTCACTCTGTTCATTCTAGCAGTGCACAAATCGTTTCTGACAGCCAGGAGGAGAGTGCCATGAATAAGTCATTGCTATGCATGTGCAGTGAAAATGTTCTCAAAGTTTTTATCAGAATGCCACCACAAGCATATAGTGGTATAAAAAAGTGGTCAATAGCTAAAGGGAAGATTTAGTTGCAGCCATTGCAGCTAAAGGTGGCACAACCAGTTATTTATTATTTTTTCATTAAGTACATTTACACATTTATCCCAAAAACAGTTTAACAGGGAATTTTTAATCAAGAATTCCTCTGACAGAGAAAGAACCACAAACATATAAGCCCACCATGAAAGACTGTCATTACCACTGAGAAGTAATGACAGAATTTTGTTTATCACATGGATAGCATTACTGTACTCTCAGAATTCGCCCAGGTTTAGAATGAGAACGCATGTATTAAATACCCTGTAAAGTGTGTCTTTGTAGTTTTCAACTTTATTTAAAGAATGTAATGCTGTTAGGAGGGCATGTAAGCTGACTAACTACTTAAGATCACTGGATCTTGTTTAACTGTAGTAGCCCCAGATTTACTGAAGGAACAGATATCGCATTAAAGTTCCAAGGAAAGAAAAAATAACAGCGTATTTCATCTACACTCAATGAGAGTGGAACAGTGCAATAGCAGGAATGGAAAGCACTACCCTGGCTTTCCAGCATGAACACACACTATTCAGAATTTAAAATCCTTGACTTTAGCTACAAAGACCCAAAACATTGATTAAAGATCTATGAACTGCCAATAAAGTCTTTAAAAATATTTAATTAAATAATTTTTATTTGGAATCAGCTAGATGGAAATCAGAGTAAAATCTGAGATATTCACAAATGTCAAACATGCTATTTTTTTTCTCACTGAAGCTATAAGGAACATAAAAGCATTCAAGCATACGTTTATATTTTCCATTTGACATGACTATTTTTAATGAGATGAAAAAGCACTAGTGCTGAAAATGGTACAAATAGAACTTAAATAAATATTCCATTGTCAAGTTTGACACTGACTTCAGATTGTTTGCTACTGATCTATTTGTAGTTCACTTACAGTATCTATTCTTAATAATAGCAACTTCCATTTGAAATGGTCAAAGATGCGGGAATGCAGTATCACACCTCATCCATCACTTTTTAAAAGCATTTAATCTCACAGTTAAGCAGTGACAGTTGTGTCAAGGTCTGCAGCAAAGTTAATGTATCTTTATTTTTGCAGCAAAATCTGGTAATATCAGTTTGCATCAGAAAATCAAGCCAAGCAGCAAAGTAATATTTTTGCTGATTAAATTCAGAACAAAACCACATGGCATTTGGCCGATTTGTAGTCCAGCATGGTCAAACAGTTTAACAGTTACCCTGGTGAAGTGGCACTGGAAACAAACATTTGAAGAAACTCAAATGTTGCTGTTTCAGCTAACAAAAACATAAACTGTGCCACTGTGGTACAAACCAGTTAAGGTACTGTGAAGCTGGAACTGCATAGCTACATCTTTTTTAATAAAGATAAAGTTTCTCATAGTTACCTTAATAGCCATTCAGCTACAGTCACACACCCCCTTCTCTCTCACTTATCCAGTTACATAGCAAACACATAAATATTTTATTACGGTATAAAGTTACCCCTTATAGCAGTGCAAACATTTTAACAAGCAGCCTACTCAATATGTAGCATTTCAGAAGCATGTGATATTAAAGAATGACATCTTTTTCTAAAAAGACATACTGAAATCAAAGTTCACATTTTTGGTGGAAGTGTCACATCAAATAGAACTCTTTGAATGCATCACTTTTATCAAGTATTCAGCAATTACCATATTTCACAATAATTTGGACTGAGACAAACATCTACAATCTAAAGATTTTAATGTCCAAACAACATTATAGTTTATAAAGTGCCACTTTGGAAAAAGCCACCTACCTCAGCCAAGCTGAATTCCTTTACTGAGTAATCATAAAATACTTCTCCAGGTTTATAAAGTACAAAAAGACGTAAGATGCTTTCAGAGAGTTTGATACTTTAAGGAATAAGGCTATATATTTAAGTATGCTATGCAAACAAAATGTGAACATTGTATTTTTGCTATTAAATTATATATTGAGACACTGTTAAATCCAACTACAATGGCATGTGATTTTAAAAAAGAAACAATTCACTAAAATTTTATAAGATTAAGCAATTCACTTGGTTTGCAAATATCAAGGTTATCATATGGTATACAGTTCCACATTTAAACATGTTTTATGCACTGTACTAGATTTTAATCTGTAGAGATTCAGATCATTAAAAGTAACCTTAATGCTGACAGCAAAGAAAACAAGCAGGCAGGCCTTCCCCTAAGTGTTTTGATACATGTGTGTAATTGCACTGCTGAACATCAGCCTGCAGAGATTCTCATTTTTAGGGCTGGACAGACAGGAAAACCAACCTTGTCTTACTTGTGATGAAAACCATCAGGATGCTGACCTCACATCTTGGGCCTAAGTCATAAAATCTGGCTAATTCACTTAACTTCATATACAGTACATTGCTTTAATGCCTGGAAGAAACTGGAGACCAAATCAATAAAGGAGTCCAGAAAATGACATTCCTTTCTGTGTTCAGTGTGGGTGGGACAGAAGTGAATCAGAGAATCTTGTTTCATAATAATGTTGGCATACTATGACACCTGAAAAAGAAATCACATTCACTGACAAGAAAGAGGGGAGGAAATGTCCATAGAGCGGAAGCAGAGGAACTGATCTGCAACATTGTGTAGTAAACAAAAGATACCAGTGGAAGTTTACATGACATGGGCTGTATTTCTGTACCCTAGGAACTTGACCCAAACTATTAATGCAAATCAGCTAGATGGTTAAATGAATCAGCCTACAAAAGGGAAGTGATGTGACTCATTGCCTGGTGTAAGGGCAAAAATCTGTCTGTGAACATCACCAAGACTAAGGAGATGATTACTGACTTCCGGAAAATTCAAGCTGTTCACACTCCTAAGTGGTTGAACAGTGGAACTCATGCACAACAGCATTTTATTCCCTAAGCTTGCTGAAAAGAATTCCATCCTCCTGCATCACAGTCTAGTATGGGAACTGCAGCATGTTGTGAAGACTAGCTAATCCATTGCTCTGACTTCACTGCCCACCATCCAGACCACATACAATCACTTGTGTGACAGAATAGCTTTTATCACCACTACAGACATCTTTAATTCTCTCCACAATGTGTGTTCACCACTCCTTTCTGGAAGATGCTTTTGCAAGTTTCAGGGCAACACCATCAGGAACAGCTTTTCCTTACAAGCTTTGAGACTGCTGGGTTCTGGACAGCATAAGAACAGATGAATACCACCACTCCCACTGTCTCCCATTGCATCACTACCACTATCACCACCTACCTTGCACTTTTCTTAGTTATGCATTTATTTGTTTGCTTATTAGTTTATTTAACCTACTTATTTTTGTTCTTATTTATATTCTGCCTCAATTTGTCTGTGCTGCCGTATGTTGTCATGTTTTCTGTGAGTACTGTGTACCATGATCCAGGAGAAATTACATTTTCTGTAGTTTTCAAGTACTGAATGACAGCAAAGTTAACCTTGAACCTTAAACCTTGAAATCTATAGAAGTTTATTGTGTTTGCTAAGCATCATTAAAATAAAGGAAGTTTGTGTCGTAACTAACGTTTTACTTGCATGGTGATATGTGTTGGTAATACATGTGACTATTATAAATTAACCATCAAAAATGAGACATATTATGAATTAATTTTCTTAAATTTTTGATTGTATGTAATTTACAAACCAGTTACGGTTCCTTACTAGGTCTGCCTTTTCTGAAAGGCAAAGAGAAATTGAACAGGATTGCAAAATATTATGAAAAATCTCACTAATGTTATATTAGCAAAACTTATATTCTGTCCTCACCTGTCAGCAGGCAAGAGGAAAGGGAACTTTTCCCTTTAAGAAATGACATCAATATGATAAATGGTTTGGAGGACAACGGTGATGTGCAGTCAGTTTGTTATTTATCTGCTACATTGTCTTCATTATATTAATCATTTATGATCTTTGCATTTCTCTTACTGTAAAATATATTATTGTGAAACTGCAGATGAGAGATCAGGAATACAAAGCACCTCTATAACTTGTTAAAATTCCACATACAGTGAGTTGATGTTAAAAAGTACAAATACTTAGCTGTGTGTCCTTTGCAAATGTATTCATACATCGCTCGTGAATAAAACCTGGTGAAACTGTGCAAACTAGTAGTAAAATCCTTCTTTTAAGCTTTATTGTTCCCCATCATTGAAGCTCCCAAGAACCTTGAATGCTTTGAGAAAAGAACGATCAACAGGATTGTGCGTAGGGCTGACTCATTCCTCTTTGAGGTGTTTAGCAGAACTGCAAGGCAGCAGCCCTGCTTTGAGTGATGGTCAGCACAGACAGCACCCCTGCAGATGGAGTAAAACACCCTTGATGCACATTCACAGGACCCTTTGCCCACCCCGAATGTCTGCAGGTCTAGACTGCATCCCTTCCAAGTGATACAGGTGTAAACAGAACCATGGCAATTAATATGTGTAAGGAACCTGATATAAATTCAGTGAACCGGTGACCAATCCTCAGCTGGAGCAGAGTGCAGATGGCTTTCTCCAGCCTCAGCCAATGCTCCTTGCAGCTCACCTTCAAATATCTCTTGCAGCCAGAGCACAACCAAGCCTATAGAACCTTGCAGTCAGTAAAATTCAACCATGTAGTAGCATAAGCAACCACACTCCAGAAAAGGGTGCAGTTACCTAATCTGCAGACAGTTACTGCTTATTTATCTTTCCAGCTATTATCTGATAATTTATGTCAGTTCTCTTTTTGTTACCAAATACTCAGCATGTTTGCAGTTAGCATATGCTTACCTGCAAATTGGCTCAAACATGCAATTAATTTATACATTTTACAAAAATTAATTTTAACTTAATGAACTTGAACGTACTGTGCCGGGGCCCTGTGTCATGCTGAGAGACAGAACACTCAGCTGTTCAAGTTTATTATGTTCAGAATCACAAACACACCATTGTACAACACCCACACTTGGACACCATGCCAAACCTAACATATATGTTCAGTTATGGTCAACAAACACATAGTTGCCATGAGATCCCTATCAAATCCCTTGCTGTCTGCAGGAAGAGGACTTTTCCTCTAGAACAAGACTGAGTGTATAGATCTGACCTGACCCCTGTTTTTCCTAACCTTTCAGTTTCAAATAAATCATTGAAACCACAGAAAGTTACAGCCCTGCCTCCTCTTGTCCTATGAACTAGTGTATTTGCCATAGGCCCCTTTTATGATTTAACCTTTGACATTTGAAGTATGCATGATTTATGGCAGTAATTGGTTTTCAACCTTTTTTATACTGCAGACCAGAACATACGTTTACATTTCTTTCGTGGACAGGTGGTGTAAGTTATTACCCAGTACCTATAAGACAGCAAATACAGCATAACTTTTGCAGAACTGGATTAAATCCTCTCCGACTGTGAAGGACTTCTGAGCTTCTGCAGTTCTGGGAGGCATGATATATGAAATGGCCTCAATTTGTTTATGAAATACACATTAACACCTGCTTCTGCTCATCTAGCTTGCATTGTATTCTTTTGCAAAATTATAACTTCTCTTTGTGAGAAGAATAGTTTTTTTCTAGGCACCCAAGAAGCTTTGATGGCTTCGTTGCCTCGGAAGAATTTCTGCACACAACGTGCGCACTGGACATGGGGTCTGAGAATCACCTGTCAGAACAAATCCGTTCTGTATTTCTGATGGCTCTTACTTTTGATTGAAACTTGATGTTCTTTTTTTGTACTTTCAGATGCTACATTACCTTTCTTGTTTCTTTTACGTGTGCAGACCACAAAAAACAGTTCATTAATGTTTGCTGAAGACCATGCATCTCTTATGTATGTATTGTGCGCAAGACAAGACAACATGTTAGCTACTAAAAGCTTATATTTTATGTACTCTACATCTTAGAACCAGAACTAATGAAACAAATCTGATGAATGGAAAACTCTGCCAATAATGTAGCAGCACTGAATTGAATAATGGCATAATTTCTTTATTTTATCAGTATATATATTCCCACTTTTCAACAGATCCAGACCTATGCACCACCAAAACCCCATCATTCGTTGCTTTTCATAAAAGGAGCGGCTTTATCCTACATGCCCCATAATTTCCATGTTCTTTAATACCCTCCTCCCCCATCCTTCCACCTGCTCCTATACAGTTCAAATAAACAAATCACATACATTTTTCTGTGCTTTCCACAGAAATATTTAGGCTGTTTATTTATATATTTATTTATTAAATGGTCTTTCCTTGACCCAGCAAAGCAACATTCGTGAGCCAGGTGTTGAGAACCTCTGGAATAAATCAGATAGCAAAAATTCTTTAATTGTCTTCTGTTATAAAGAAACAAAGCTGCCTAGAAAGGGAGTAGGACAACAAACGGAACCAGGCTGTGTCATCTCTGCTTTAGAAACTGCACACAGCAACGCACACAGCAGGACGTCACTGAAACAGTTTGAAGTACTGAAAAAAAAATAATTAATTAAAGTGAGCAGCATGAAGAATTCCCACATGGAGCACAAAGGGAGCACCATCAGGAGGTACATGGGGCACATAACAAGAAGCAATAGGTTTACTGATAATACTCTGATGTAACAGTGTGTCACCATCAAGACTTTATTCAGATCTCACAGTCTAGTGGCAAAGGCCTGTCAATAATAGATTCAGAACCAGGTTATTAATATGGAACACCTGGACTCTTCATCAGAAATTTCCCAAAGTAAAGCTTAACACAATTACTGGGAACCAGAACGTGTCTTTGCGGACATTCTCTCCTCCACTTGAGTGTAAATGTATAAACACAGTAAACAGTAGTCTAACTGTAGCGGGTGAAGAACACAGAGGTCACAGTTGCATCTTTCAACATAGAGAAAGACAGAGAACATAGTCTGCGGCTGTGTGTGCAGAGTCCTGTCTGAATGACTAAAAGCACCACAAAATGAGAAAGCTAGATACACAGCAAACTCCTCCATACCTTCATCCAGAGCATGGATGAGCATCAGACTCATGGCTTCTTTGTGTGTCCTTACAGTTAGCCACCAATTGTACAGAGCTACATTCAGCTTGGGTCCACTGGCAGCAGCAGAGAAATCAGAGTAACATTCAAGCTTTTCCGGAGATATTATTACATCATTCATCACAAAACACCTGTGATATGTAATACTTTTCGTTCTCTCAATTTCAGTCCGACACAAAGAAATAAATACCAACTTTTCTGGCTGGAGGTGGACTACCCAAGTCATCTATCATAGCTTTAGCAGGTGATATAAGCTGTGCCAGCATGACATAGTATCTGGCTGCCCTTTTCTCCATATACAAGAAACTGCATTCGGTTAACATGGCTACAGTATTACACCAGCATTATAACATTAGAAAGTAGAGTATAGGCTACATTATTTCATACCAAATCAATGAGTTGCAGTCTTCAGTCGTCTAAGCTACACAACTGCTTATTGTCTGACACCAAATGAACCGGAATGCAAATTTTCCAAATGAACAGCTACTGTAGAAAACTTAGTACTCTAATTTTAATTCTCTAGACTTATTAAACATGGGGCAAAGTCTGAGATGCTTTACTCGTTCTTTATTGAGATGTTTTAACTTGGATTTACTCCAGTGACACATATTAACACACTGTGCATATTCAGTATAATTTTGTACATTAAGAAAAATGTTAGCTCTGTTAATGTAAAAATGTTAGTTCATCAGAGTTAATCAGACACAGACTCAGCAGCATGAAGTTTGTCCATCTTCCACAAGAACTTTCTCCTGAGAAAATGTATCTTTGCCCAGGATTTGACAGCTGCCAGTTTTTGTTGCTACATCACATTGGTTTTCTATCAGGCTTCTGAAATACCAACATCTTTGAAACACTGCAGTTCCCCCCTGCATAGACAGGAAGGAAAATAATGTCCTGTACTGTCTTTGCACAGACTATTATTGTGTGGAGAGAATAGCAGGTAAAACATGCTTGTGATTAAATAATGGAGCCAGTGAGCAAGTCAGAATTATTGTAAATTCTACCACAGAAACCTTACGGTCAGTCTTTGTCATCTAGGGACAGAGCGGCTATGGGCAGTCCCTACCCCATAGGTGCATAGTGTAGAAGGTCTCTGCATTGCCTCTTTGTCTCCAAACTCACACCAGCCTGTTCCTGCAGGGAGAAGCTGTGTCTACTTATCAAAATGCACCCTCCTCCTGGTCATTTCCAGAACCAGTTGTGATTGTTTCAAATAAAGACACAAAGCCAAGGAGGCATCCATACAAAAAGCAGCTACAAGCAAGCAAAATAAAAAGGTTTCTTTTTATTTAAGACCTTTATTTCTCAAGCCTATATGTGGTTCAGAACACCCATTTATATCCATCATTATGAACAAATTTGTGGTTTAGTTCACAGTATTGTTATTTAAGCAACTTACAGAACACTTGTACTTTTACTTATACTAAAGCAAAGCATATTAACCACAATGCTCCCTGTTGCCCAGTCTTTGTAGGCATCTGTGAAATACATGTGTGCTTTGCAGATATTCAAAGGTGTCAAACAGAAATACTAAAAATATATGAATCACTGGAAGAGAAAACCCAATTTAGACTGATCTGACACAAAGAAAAGAACTCAAACTAGCTTTCATGAAAAAAATCACCTGAAGTAGAAAAGAATGTGTGAGGATGTGGGAAATGGGACGTCTGCCTGCGCCTCTCCGACGTAGGCTCACCCTTGTCCCCAGTCCCCTATGGGAGAGAACTCCCGGTACAGCAAGCACAGTGACAGTACTAGGGGGGAAGGGAAGGAGGAGGAGCAGGTGGAAGGATGGGGGAGGAGGGTATTAAAGAGCATGGAAATTATGGGGCATGTAGGATAAAGCCGCTCCCTTTATTAACAGCATAGAATTATGGGGTTTTGATGGTGCATGGGTCTGGAGCTGTCGCAAAGTAGGAGAATCCCAATCTCAGAGAAACCCCACCGCCATCCTGCTGATGAGCAGCTCTTCACCAAGTGTGCTGAGCATGCTGTGGGGGTGGTGGAGCAGGCGTGGAGTTGCAGATAAATTGGGACAGTCGTAAAATGAAACAACAGTAGGGGATTCTCTCCTCAGTGCCAACAATTTCTCTGCCATCTTGTCTCCTCATCCTTTCAGTCACGCTTACCCATGTGGCTGTGTGTACATATGTGTGTGTTGCTAGTACTTTTTGAAAAATGTTACACTGATGTTGTGTGATAAAGCAGTCAAAGACAATTATCTGTGAGGTTACCATTTATTGTGAAAAGGATACTTAAATATGCTGAATGCTGATACTCTGAAATGTCTAAATAACAGTAAAAAACAGTATGTATTTTGACTTCTTGTCTATCAGCTCTTCTGCATTCTCACAACTCAAAAATATAGCAGGATTTTTAAATGCCTCACCAGGGGAAAAAAAAATCAGGTCACATATCTTGCATTGTCTGTCAGAGAGAATGACTACATCCAGGTGCTTCCACCTAAGTAGCAGGTCCTAAGCTATTTCCCTCCACAAAAAGGCATTCATGACATGGCTTCAAAGACAGCCTTGAACTCTGGTCTGAAAAATCACAGGGGAGACGCTGCAGCCAGGAAGAGCAAATCATCTTGCTGTGGTGACACTGGGCGACTGCATGGAAGTATAAAAACATGAGAAGAAGGCACAGAACACTTTTCACCCCCAAACCATCCCCTACAATCAGCTTATTTAGCATTCACATTTCTCTAACTCTGTTCTGTTAAAAAAGTGGCCATCTGTATTGTAAAGATGCATGGGAGAACTACATCATTTAAATTGAAATTACTTTGAAAGATCCATTTTTAGTGATGAAGGCTGTGAAGTTAAAAGTTATTTGAGTGAAACTATTTCCATGTCTAACAGTTCACATTAATAGTAAAAATACACATCAAGTAATGTTTTTTTTTCCTGTATCAACGCAGATGTGTTTGTGTAAGTCAAGTATTTGATATAAGGAAATTAAACTCACCCTTAAGAGCAAAATATTCTTGTGAGCTGTAAGCAGCACTGAATGAGATTTTATGCAAAACAATAAAGTCATTTGCAAGAAAATGTAAAAACAAGATGTTGTGTATAAAAATAAAAATACTTTACAAAACACCTTATTTTATGAGTTTAAGTAGATGGTGGAATTAAGAATTCTGTTCATTGGGAATGTAGACTGTAATAAGGGGAAACGTAGAACATTTGCTGGCCTATTGCCTCAGCCCCAGAACAGAGTATGGATTTTCATGGTGCTGTCTGTTAGCAGTAATTCATATGGCATTCAGTCACTGCCCAAACAGTTGTATCCAAAATTTGCAGTTGCCCAGCTGTTCCATACTTGGTGGGGGGGTACCCGGGGGAGCAGCTGTAGCTTTTCAAGGTGACCAGTCATCACATGGCAACTCGATGTTCCGTAAAAGGTCCACTGACCATGTGGTAAGGCATCCTGTGCCTTCAGGAGACCTCTGGGGATAGTCCCCATCTGTGCATACCACTGCTGAACTTATTTATCCGCAAGACCTCATAATGTAAAAGGGAGGTCTTTTCAACAACACAAGAGTTCAAATATACAATTCAGATGCTCTCCCCTGGCCATTTATAACACAGCTCTGCTGTACACCCTTTGCTGATTACAATGCAACAGGCAAACTTGCACTTAGAAGTGAAGATTCAATTCAGAGTCAGTGGAATAGATTTCAGACCACAGCACGAAACCATAGAGGAGGAGTATTTGATAAAACCTTCTAGCCGGAACGGGAGGACTACAAATTACATTTAGGGTACGGCCGTGTGAGTATATACATCTAGGTATAAATGCCCTGCAGTGGGCAGTTGTCTTCTCTGAGCTGTGTCCCATCTTGTAGCCTTTGTTTCCTAAGATTTTATCCAGGCAAATATGCCCCTAACTGAATAGGAAGTTATTAAAAAAGAATTGATGGAAGTGTGAAGACGTGTGGAGTAGCCTGCAGAAGGGAGTTTGGGTTTGACCAGTTATAACAACAGTTAAAGGCATTTAGAGCAAGCCTTCAGGGCCTGGCTCTTGGGGTATAAAGTTAGAGAATATTGGTAATTAAAACATACAAAGGTTCTTGCATTCTATTTACTCTCGTCCATGCCTCAATACTTTTCACAAAATTTACAAATAATAAAACTCCTATGTGGCAACACACAGGGACAGCTTTCTTAATGGAAGCTGTTGTGTACATTTATATATACTGTGCAGAATCTTTGTTTTGGTGGAACTTTGAAACAGAGTAATATTTACTATCCTACCAACACTGACATGGCAGGTCACAGAAGCATCAGCTCCAGCATGAAGGGGTTAGTCTATGGTGAGTATCACAGTCATTGTCCGATTACATCCATCCAATTTATGCAGGTGTCAAAATGGTCACTGGATGGTCTTTCACTCAGCTACAGTACTTGGGGGAAAACCTCAGTTAAAGTTAAAGGAAAAGTACGTAGAATATCACGGTGCCATTCAACTTTCATGGTGCATGGTCCAGCTTAGATCAGATCCAACCTATTTTTTCAAAATATTCTTGAATTATTATATTTTTTACATTAAAATGGCACAAGGAACCGTTTTTTTATTATTCTAGGAAGGGAAGAGAAAGAGAGAAAAATTCCTGATAACACAGCAGTAGTAACCTTGAAACTGTGATGCTGCCAACCACTGTCAACCATATACCAGAAAAAAAGAAAATTTCCACTTTTGTGAATGATGAAAAGGTAAAATATTTTTGGGAAAGATTCCTATCACAGTCCATCATACAGATATTAAATATGCTGTACATTTACATTATGTTTGTGTGCATGTGTGCTTGGGTCCATGCTGATGTCAGGCTAGCAATTTAATTGTGTTTTCCTGAGAGCAACACAAGTACCTGAAAAATATATGACTGATGAATTCATTAACCTCTATCCTTCTTAGGTGGGGGATGGGAACAACCCAGAAAGCTTTGTGTAGGCATGTGGAAATCGATTCAGATTGTCTGTGTCTCTGGCAGTAAGCAGTGGAAATGTTAATGCTCTTCCATATTTTCTGTCTTGTACTCTCTGTCTTTGGGCTTGAGCACTTGCTCCTCAACATCCAAGATTTGCCAGGAGAACATTACCCCCTAGCTGTCAAATGACATGCATTAGCTGTTTGGAGAAGAAAAATCTTTACAGTCAAGATGTGCCAAGTGGAAACCAGCAGAAACAAGTTGCCAAACTGGTACCCGTTATATCTGTGTTGCTGTTAGTATTTCAGTTAGCTTTCAGCATTTCACATAGCTAGTTCTATTAAACAGCACAAACAGCATAGAATAAGGGCAGTTGCAGTTTTCTTTACGAATAAGAGACGAGACATGAGGTATTCTCTGCCTTCTGGCAGACAAATTGAATAGGCACTGAATAACTGACCAGAATGTAAAAAATATGATGTGCACAAAATGTACTAAAGATGCCCAATCCATGCAATAAATCCACATTATCTAGAGCACTGTAGACTTATGAATATAATCTCACTACATCCAACAGATATTAATCACGTCATGTATAAATAAAAGCCTCAATCAATGGAGATTATATATTTTTCTAAAAGGTCAGAACTACAAACTTGCATATGGAGCAGCCATAAATGACTGAGAACATGTATATTTTATTATCATACAAACGATCTATAACATTTCTAAAAATAGCAGCTTTCTACATTAAAGAAAAAACTGGAACATCAATGCAAATCAACAAGGTGCCATTTAGGCTTTTTGGTCAAAGCAAGGGCACTGAATGGAATGCTATTAACCTTGTAGATCATCACAAAAGGTAAATCACTGTTTAAGCCATGTTTAAGATGATAGAAAAAACATATCAATGCTCAGACATTCAGAGCCATCGCTGGATCTATTTTTAATATTAAGCAGAACAAATTAAAACAAAAAAGCAAAATATGGAACAGATCATTATTCATCATATTGCTCAAATGCATACTTGTACAGATGTGATATGTAACATTGTAAAAATTATTGCACGTCTGAATCCATACTGCAGCCCAATGCATTGTCTGTGAAGCACATGCTTCTCCTATAAATAAGAGCATGGGAAGATGATGGATGTAAAGGCTAAAGCAAACCACACTGATGCATCAGCACTGCAGTGGGATGTGCTGCTATTTAAACAGGTGAAATCCCCCACTGTGTTGGGAATGGAGAAAGTGGGTGTAAAACAGGGGAGATCGCTTAACTCCCATGCAAATGTATCTGACAGGGAGTTCAACAGCTCTAGTGTTGCACCGTCAATGGTCCCCGGTGAGAGACCCCCTCCCACTGCCCCTCACCCAGTATGCATGCTGGTCTCAATGTGGGGGAGAAGAAAAAAACAAAGAAATGTGCTACTGAAAGGACAAAACTGTCCGTGTACCTTTTTCTTCTGGTCGCGGGACCGCTTTCTGCTCTTCCTCTTCCTTTCTTTGTCATCCTCAGCTGCATTGATGTCTATATCCCTGTTCTTCTTCAGCTGGGAAGCTGCATGAGCCATAGTGAAGGGCTGGCCAAATCCTTTTTGAAGTTAGCTGACCAGAAGAGTCAAAAACAGAGGAGAGGATCCCTCTGACGACAGGAGTGGGAAAGAAGGAGAAAGGAGAGAGGATCCTGTGCTTTCTGTGTCACCCTCTGCACGCTAGCCAGGAGGATGAGGCTGAAGGACTAGCATCACCAAACCACAGGAGCCTCCGGTTTCTAGGGAAACCACATTCTCTCCTCACTGGGTCTCTTCGAGTTTCTCCGCCCTGTACCTGAGCCCATCCTTGTGGTGCAGCGTGACCGTGAATGCGGCGAGAGAGGCAGCCTGTGCTGGCTGTTGAAGGCAGTGTGTTGTGGCTGGATGCTCAGCCACCGGCTCTAAGTAAGAGAAGGAAACCGGAGGTGGGGGGTAGTGTGTCTGTGTGTTTGGGGGGGTAGCCTTCGATGATGATTCTGTGCAGATTAGTGCACACTGGGTGGGGAAGATGCCTGCCAGTAATGAACAGATCTAGTCCAGCATGAGACTGCTCCCCCCACCACAATTCTGACTGCAGTCAATAAACTGCTGGTGGAAAAAATTATGTCAATGTACCACTGTAAAACCTGCCAATAATGGGCAAATGGTTCAGCTAGGCAATAAATTGCAACAACAGAAAAAGAAGTTAAGGAAACATTTTTCATTTTTTAAGTAGTTGATCAGAATCAGGGACTTCCTAGATCTTCTGTCGAACACATTTTTTATTTGTGCCTATAGAATTTTTTTTCCTGATGAAGTCCGTTGCAATCTCTAAAAGAGAATTTTAAGTCTTGCTGTTCATCCAGTTATGCAGATATTTTAAAAATACAACAAAGTACTTTGAATGTTGGTGTATTGGGCACCTGTTCTTTTTTCTTCACCAAAGGCCAAGCAGGACACACCGTGGAAGGGAGGTCAGAAATATTTTGACTTCTAAGTTGTTAGCACTTTTTTTGAGTGCTGATGGATAAATAGTTGTATCCACAAGTACTTTTCCCCCAGGATGAATGAAACAGGAGAAGAACACAATCATGGAACATTCAAAATTCGGTATGCAATATGTTAAAAATGGTACAATCCATTCACTTAAAAAAATAATGCAAGATGCATCGTAAGAACGTCAGCACCAGGGGTGGAGCAGCGGCTGCCCATCATGAATCGGCAAGTGTCACATTAATCCAAATTTAAATGTTGTTGCTAGGCAAAGGCCAATGACATTCTGGGGGTGTTTCAGGAACACATAAAGGTGCCAACACCAGATGGTTTTTGCATGAACACAGATGCACAGAGCACCCAATGCCAAACATATTCCTCAAAATAAAAACAGAATACAGAAACCCTGGGTTCTGTAATTGGTCACACACATATATACACACAAAAATAAGCAGCCTACATTGTTCAGAATTTTCACTGAAAAACGTATGTAAATTGCTATATAAAAAAGAGGTCAGAGCTACAGGTTGGCTTTCTGTGGACTGATACAAAGAGAAGAAAGCACAGAAAGCTTGACCTTGAATACTTTATTCCGGTGCAAAGAACAGAAGAAACTGTCATTGGGCCCAGCAATAGGAGACCATTAAAGACAAGTCTTGAAAATGGTGAAAAGCTGCAGTGACACCGATGCCTTCATGGTGCTACTGGATTTATTGAGCCTTCAGTAAGACTGCCATAACTATTTGCATCCATTAAATGCAGCTAAAACATAGATGAAGCAGCCCAAATTCACACAAGATTCCAGTATCATTTTTTTGGGAAAATATTTCATTTCTACATCCTTTGAAGAACTTGCTGTGTGTTTTGTATAGTTGAGTTATCACTTGTCACCTGAGGGTTGTGGGAGAAGGTCCTATGTTGCTCCAACTGCTTTATAATGATAACAGCAATCGTAAAATACATTTCCCTTTCAGCCATTTGGCCTTTGTATGTTACATTGGAAAAAAAAATATTTATACAACCTATAGCAGAGCCAAAAAATATACTTTCAAAATATAAAACTATCACCCTTACAGGCAAGAGCAAAAGAAATGGACAAGCAGGTTCCATTTTACATTTCTGAAAAAGTGTCTTGATTCTTACTGTATATCAATGATCTACAAAAATCATCTGCTTTTTGACTTTATACTAGTCTTTCTTTCAACCCCTTGAAAATCTTACGATAATAATCCAAATACCCTAATATCATATAACTTTGTCTAAACTGACATTTTGCTTACTGAGGCTGTTCCTTTTTTTTGTCTCTTTTGCATTTGGTATTATTTTCACACAAATTATTTGACAACTTAAATCACAACAATTTGAAATGAATGGTCATTAATGTTTGTGGATATTTCTAACATGCAGCATACCTCATTTAGCACACTATGGATAGAGAACACAACTGGATACAATAATTTATTGAGCATTTGCCAATTTCTGCCTCCACAGAGAGTTCCTTTTCTAGCCAGGTCAAGAATCTATGATTGTGCCCGACTCTTTTGGATCTATGCCCGCCAAAAAACCATTGTACAGCCTTGGTCAAACTGGGGTCCAGGGTTAGTGGAGCTGGAATGCAGCTAAAGTTGAACTTTTACAAGCTCCTGTGACTTAACAACGTCCTTTTACATTCCATTTTCACTTTAAATTCAGTAAAGGCAAACACAAACATATAAAAGTTATGAATAAATACACATCTGCTTTAAGTAATGCAATTTAAGTAATGCTCTCCTTAGCAACTATGCTACATGCTACACATATTAATCTGAAAAAATCTCATCTTAATTTCATTGATGTCAGATAATCTTATCAGCATTGAGCCGATGAATTATATTTATAAAAGAAAGCTATGTAAAAATACTAAATCTTCATTGTTCTCATTTTTTCCTGGGCATCTGTATTGGTTCACAAAACAAACAAAGTAGCCACTGAGACAATAGCTAAAAATACTTATTAACCTGAAGGCCACTGTAGTACGACAGAGGAAGGTTTCTGGAGGGTCCATCCGCTGTGTAAAACATGTATAATTGTGAAGCACTTGGATAAAAAGCTAAGCCCCACAATAAGACAAACAGTGTGGTCAGATGAAAAGCACTATCATGATATGAGCTGGATACTGGTCACATGGGTAGATTAAAAAAGACCAGTAGGCCATTCCGAGAAGCATCAATAAATTAACATTTTTTTGACCTTCAGCCACTCCTTTTCCAATGCTAAGCAGTTGGAGAACTGAAACAGCTAAACAAGCAAAGGGGTAATTTCCATACACATAAATTATTATTATTATTATTATTATTAGTAGTAGTAGTAGTAGTAGTAGTAGTATTAGAAGTGGATACTATTAATTTACGTGTAGTCCATTATTTGTACTTACAGTAAGTAAACTTGTAAATTCCACTTTTAACATTGATCAATCATAGATTAGTGATGAATTTAGGCCCACCTTGAATGACCAGCTACTTTCACTCTGACTTGATTGACAATCTGATTTTAACAAAGGTTTAATTAGTTAAGAAAACTTTTTTCCATATTGTGAAAGTGAAATGTTATGCATTAAGCAGTTGCTTCTTTTTAGGAACAGGTTTTGCCAGTATAATAAAGGCCCCTTTTATGGAAAATCTGAATTATGGGCAAACGTATTGTAAGAAACGCCTTACACGAACGCCCCGATTAAAAATCTGTACCTTTGTGATATGACAAGCAATATTTGCAAATCTGTACCTTTGCGATATGACAAGCAATATTTGCAGCATTTGCAGCAACATGAGAGGATTGCCTTCTCTTATTCTTGTTGGAAAGAAAGCCTTTAAAATTAATGTGATAAAATGCATCGAGTTGTCATGAAAGACAATATTATTACAAATGACTCTGTGTGATTTGACTTTGATTGTATTTTGTATTGAGATTTTGAAGTATTCATTTAGCAGACACATTTTCTCCCTGCAATTATTCACCCGTTGACAGAGCATAGCAATGTAACACACTCTCAGTCACCCACACATACACACTCTGCAGGCAGTTTCCCCCAATTTATCTGAAACACACATCTTTGGCTTGTGGCAGGAACGCCACGAAAACACAAGAAAACTTGTCAGCTCTTGTACAGACAGAGGCTACTTTGAAAGTGTGGTTGCGAATCACAAACTAGGAGCACCAAAATAAAACACAACAGAATGAAACAACTAAATACAAAGAGAAAATAATACTGCATTATGTTAAATCATGAGAGGGCAAGTGGACTGTGATATGTTGGATTCTTTCTGCCAGCAGGGTGATGGTGAGGCTATACTTTTAAACATGGTGACTTGTGACTGGGGGTAACAGCTTGGAAGAGTAGAGCTAAATGAATAAATGTAAAGGCTCAATTTATGAACATGTGTTTCTTTTGTTCCTCCTGTCACCCTGCTGCAGCCATACATGTGTGTACAAGGACATAAAACAGACTGTGCAAATGTATAGCACACAATATAAGCATGTGTGCCTAAGGCAGTTTTTAAAGGTGTCCAGGGTAGTTCTGATATTCTGAACCTCTTTTTCCATTAGATTTCCTTTGTGTTTAAAAGGGAAGGCAGGAATTTAGCTTAACATGTAATTGTGTACAAGCAGTTCTAGACAGCATGGGCTGGGACATTAACTTTTATTGCTCTGCAGTGAACTACATGACCCATAATGCCCTTCTTTGCCGGCGCAGGCATCACGTCACAGCTGTCGCAGCACAGCAGCTGCACTTCCAGGTTACAGTGTAACAAAAAGACCTTTTTACATCTTAGGAACGCATTATGAATCATTCCCTTTTAAACTAATGTTAATGAACAGTTTACTTTACAAGAGTTTGAGGAACATTTTTTTAAATAAGAGAAGCCTGCATCAGGGTGTAAACTGTGCTAAAGTGTTTGAAAAGCAAAAATTACACTAGAATAGTTTTTCATTTTTAAAAAAAAAATAAAATCAGAGCATTGCCTATCTGAAGTATTTCAGTGTGCTGATTACTTAGTATTACCTTATTCAAATAAAATGTATATTTAGTTTCCATATTTAATTCATTCATTTCAGTTTGCTTTGGAGAAACATTCAGGGGAGTATGACACCAGTTTTAACTGAGTGGCTTAACTGCAACTCAAGCTAAGTAACACAGAATCCTGCTTCTTTGTAAAAGATACAGCCACATATCCAAACACAGTTTGAGAGATATAAGAACTGACAGGAACTGCAATTATACACAATAAACTATAACATATAACTAGGCTAATAGTACATAACACACACCTGAATCCCGTAGTATATTTAGATATAGCCTGTGTGTGCTAGTTAGAGATTAATGTTAAGCAAAAAAAAAAAAAAAAAAAAAAAAACTAACACTTTTATTGGGAAATCATTTAAGATGTAACTTTAGAATATCTGAAACTCAACCTTTACATAATGTCAGGGTAAAAAAGTTGTGCAATGCAAATGCCCACTGAAAATATGTTTAATTCCCAGAGAAATTATGTCAGAAAGTCTCTATGAATGCAGGAAATCTGGGCCTTGGTTCTACACTGCATCTCGGACACCTGCTGCTACAGAATAAAAGGAAACTGAAATGATGCTGCGGGGGCTGCAGAAACCAATGTATTTAGTTGTCTGATTCTGTCCTGCCCCAAGCACACAACCAGCATAAAGTCTTACTCTATTTCAGCGCACAGTATCCATAGACATGTTCCATGTTTAAAGACAACTGACCGCTATTAGGACCCCAGTGCTGCCCAGAGGTATCCTGACATGTAGCATAGATCACAAGAACGTGGTAGCCCTTGTGCTGACATCTCACATTTCCTGGGCTCCCTGTGTTTTGTGGGGTTTGCGTGTTCTCCCTGTGTTTACACCCCTTGAACATATGCAGAAACAGGCAATGGCAAACCACTTCTCTTACATCCCTTACTTCAGAAATCACACAAGTTGTGGCTATGAATTGGTAGCACTTACCACCAACATAAACTGTATCAACTTGCGAATGAACTTAGGGTGTCCTGTCTGTAGCACTGCCTTCCTCACTGGAACTTACTGAACAACTCTTGCTGATCCCTGGATGTGAGGATCTCACTCAAGATTGTGCAGAAGACCTCTGAGAGCCTGATTTTGAAATCTCAATGCTGGCACCGCTGCCTCTCCTACTTGTTTGTGTTTCTCTGCTCGACCACTCTGATGATCTTGTACTGCTTGCCATGTAAGCAGATCTCATTGATGAGTGAGCAGAAGACATTTGTGATTCTGACTTACTTCTTTATGTAACAAACAATTGCTTGTATTTAACAGTGCAAAAATGTTACAAGGTTGTAATCGAAAGAAACCCAGGACAAACCAGTATATGTAATAATAAGGTTCTTAAGCTTTTTAAACTCTTAAAGATAATAAAACATTAAAGATTACTTTCTGTAATATTCCATAACACCGATAGATTGTGGAGAATCAGCCATTTCGAGATGCTGACTTATGCCGAGATGCCTTAGTTTTCTTCCCATATTAAACTATGTGCTGGTTTGCATGCATGGCCTCAGTAAAAGTAACAACTTCACTGGTCTTTATTGACTTATGTCACATCAGTCGGTTCCACTCTCTGGCTACACCTACAAACAAATGGAAAGAGGACGAAGCCAGCATCTCTTCAGAGAAAAGACGCTAATCCTTCTGCTGAGAAGAAGTAGGTCAATAAGAGGAAACCCACTCTTAAAATAGAAACAGTGGTTTGCACTTTTCGTGGGTGTGAACTGAAACTGAATAAATGAACATTGAACTGGAAAACACAAAATATCTTTTGAAGTCATTTTGATAAACAAAGTTCAGGTTTAATACATTTTTGCAGTAAGACCCTTCAGAAGGTAACTATGGATTGTTGCAGGACAAACATTAATCTGGACAAATGAATCAAATGTTATGATTTGTTTGGAATCATAATTAGCTAACAAAAAGCATAATAAACTCCCATAATTCCAATACTTATGCATTAACTGGCCAATATTAAAATAAAAAATGAATTTTGGGGAGTTAAAAAAGCCAATGTTTTAATTTATAAACTATTTTTGTATTTATTGTATTTAACTTTTAAAACCGAAAACAGCACAGAAAAGCAATTTATAAAGATAACAATAAAAACAGAAGTTTTGTGACATGTAATGTCCTATAATGCATCGACTGGAACTGACGCCAAGTGTTTCCAGAGAAAGACAATTATCAAACATCCATTATGGAGGAACAGATTGCAAACTCTTGGCACCTTTTCATCTCCGCCTTGAACAGACAATATTACTGTTCTCTTTCGCCCTCTACTGGCCATTAGAGGAACAACACGTTAGCGGATCTGTTCTGCCAGCACCAGTCTTGTATCAAGGGACGTAACACTGTTAACTACTTACTCACACACAGTCCAAGTTCATGTTTATAATTATGGAATTGTAAGCTTTTTGTCTGCTTAATTTATTAAGAGCAAAACAAAAAAACATGTTTTGCACAAAATTAAGATAATTTCAGATACACTTCTCAAGTTTGTCACTAATTTTTCCACAAAATAAATGGATCATGTTGTCTTGACCGATCAGGTTTTTGAGCATTGATATTTAGAATATGACTGTCATTGAACCATCCTAGGAATAACCTTTTAGAAGGCAATATTGTATTACAATATGGTTTTTATGCAAAGAAAACAAATATGAACAAAAATTAAGAACATTTCAATTACAATGCTATGGTTCAAAAGCAATTTTTTACTCTAAATAACTGGAAGATGTTTTCTTAGATATTTTGAGTACTGAACATGGCATTCTTTACCCCCTCTTATAAATAGCATACTTGTGAAACTGTATTATAGTATAACAGTAACAGCAATAATGTGGCTCCTTCAGGTCCCAAATATAGCAACATTGGTTGTCACCATACGGAACATCCATGAATACATCCAATACATCCAAGCAATGTCCCCTAACTGTCCCCCCAGCTGCTAGTGAAATTTCTGAGGCACACAGGGATGTGGACAGTAGGGAAGCACAGGAGGCGTCATGGTAGAATAAGCCCCTCCATGGAATATACCACCAACCGATAGCAGAGGTGGCTGACATGAAGAAATCCTACCAGTGCCTTGAAACAGGAGGCCTGAAGGACACTAGATAGGCACTAAACACGGCAGCACAAGAACAAGCCCTCAGTACCAGGTCAATCAAAACAGAGGCACATTATCGGGCAAGTCCCCAGGTGCAGACTGTGTAAAGAAACCCCTGAGACAATCCAGCACCTAGTAGCAGATTGCAAGATGCAGGCATGGACAGCATATACTGAGAGGCACAAACAGGTGGCAGGGATCATATGCAGGAACATCTGTAAGGAATGTGGCCTGGACATGCCCAACTCTAAATGGGAAGTACCACAGAGAGTGGTGGACACAAGAAAGCCAAGATCCTCTGGGACTTTTGCATCCAGAGAAATCAACAGGTACTGGCCAACCAACCAGATATAGTGTTGATAGATATGGAAGAGACAACAGAAGTGGAGAATACTGGAAGAAATCACACTACTGTATAGTGAGCTTTCTTGCAGTATTTTTGAAAGGTTTTTGCTGCAGTACATATAACTCTCTCTTCTGTTCAGCCCTCAGACAAAATAGCTTCATTTGCCTGACATTTTGCTGCAAAATAATGAGAATCCTGGACTTGGAACCATACTTAACACAACAAAAATCTACAGTGTGACTGAATGAGACCTGAGCAGCAGCATGTGGAGGTGGTCATGTCGGAAGATATTATGCTACAGCATCTTGTTAGCGTGGCATCAAAAGCCATTGTTAGCTGTGAACTGCAGTTTAATGGGGTAGTACTGTACAGGTAGTGTCATACTGCATACATGGTGAAGACAAGATGTGAGGTTGGCGGCTTTTCTGGGGAAATAGCCTGGCAAGAAATCTGTTCAGCCAAAGCATGTGGAGAGATGCGAGGTTGGCGAGATAACTGGGGCCGGGATAATAGGGTTACACTGTACTAACTCATCTATTGCGACCAGTTTTGTTTCATTTTGCTTCTCCTTACAACATCCGTCTTTCCAACTACCCTGCAGCTCAGCAGTCTCATAGAAACAACCAGTACTCACACGTGCACTTTCTACAACAGCATAAAAGCAAAGCATTGGCAGTACAAGGTCATTTTTGGAAGAAATTAGGATTTTGAAGTTATCCTGATTAATCACAGCACCACATGCACAGAAAATAGCAGCCAGGAGGGGTGTGGCCTTTGAAATGCAAAATGAGGACACTGTGCTAGAATATGGTTATCATGTACGGTCTAAAACTATGAAAGCGGGTCAGATATGTTCACGGACCATTCATTTGTAGTCAAAAGGTTATCTGGAGATCACAAAGAAAGACACAAGCTCAGACAATGGAGTTAAGTGCACCAGTTGCGTATAGTGATGCCGAACAGTTCACCGGGAAAAAAATGCTTATTGATCAGCACACAGAACCTGAGAAACAGAACATATTTACTCTCAAGACTGTCTGAAACACAGTGGAGGATAACATTTCTTTTTCTAATATGAAAGTCAAGAGCCTCAATGAAAATGTGATTTTTGTCATAGGGGCCTAATTTCAAATGGATTCTCAGCAACTGAAAAAGCTGTATCCCCCCCCCCTCCCCCCCAGCAAGGTGTCTGTGTTTTCCCTCACTTTGCCACACGAGGGAAACCTAACACTGCTGAAGAGGTCCTCATTTCAAGAAAATATTTAGCTGAAGAGGACAGGAAGGGACAGTTAAAATGGGCTAAAATGTATAAATGCTAATTGAATGCTAATTTGCTAATAAATTGCAAATGGAGAATAGGAAAAAATTACTTTACAGTAAGATTAGGCTATGATTTTTTTAAAATCTAATGGCCGAAAATAAAATTATTTGAATATGATGACAGATAGCAACCATTTTCAGACAGTAATGACAAAAATGCTGGCATTACTGAATTAAAATAAAAACACTACATAAATACTGGCATGTGCCAAGCCTTGGGGTGAGAACATACTTTTTATGATGTTGTAAAAAATAACATAGGTTCTATTTGGTTAAGTATCAAATAGTGAATAGGTTCATTTTGACAAGGCCCCGGTATTCATCCCTACATTAACTGCTTCTGCCGGTCCGAGTCGCTGTAGCGTGGAGCCTATGCTCAATTCACCGGACATTAGGCAATGAAACTGCTCCCTGGATGGGATGCCAGTCCATTGCAAGGTGACAATCAGCAGACCATGCGCTGCAGATCATTATGCAGTAAACAATTAACCTGAAATATGTGTTTGGACTGTGTGAGGAAACTGGAGCATGTGCAGGAAGCCAGCACAGACACGGGAAGAACGTGCAAACTCCACACAGACTGAGGGGGATTCTAACCCACACCCAAAAAGCTCAGCGACCGTAAGGTGGCGGTGCTCCTTGCTGCACCACCCTCCAGATATTTATTTTCTTAACAATAACACAAGTGATCACTCTTGTAAAACCAAATCGGGGCAATATGAAGAAAACATGTAGGTCCAATATAAGGCAGGATATTACATTTTAATTGTTATGTCTACATCAGGCTCGCAAATCATACATCAGCGTAACTGGATTAAAGGAAAGAATTTTTAAAAAACAAGGTCAGAACAAAAAATAAAAAAGGGCACATAGGAAATTATACTAAAGAACTCATAATAATCTACACAAAAAAGAAAATATAAGTGAATTCATAGGTGGATTGAATTGTTGTCGTATTTTTCTCTGCTTCAGATTTTTCATAGGTCATACTGACTCTGCCAATCCACTAATTCATTCCAGTTAACTTAGTGGGTGCAGACACTTAACTGACTACATTACCATGTAATACACAAACACTGAACCTTCCCCTCTGGTATGTATCATATGTGCTGTGCCTGAAAGTAACTTGCATGTTACTTACCCATTAGCATTGCTTACTTTTTAGGTCTGCCAAAAGAAACAAATAAAGTTTTAGGTGGTGTATTGCCCAGGTTTATGATACACATACTCACTAGAAGCTGAAAGGGAAAAATCATTGTTGGGGATGTTTGTAATAATTTGGTTTGGATTAATCACTGTATTTTGCAATAAGAAGAGATGGCAAACATAAGCATAAATGATATTCATACATAAATCAACTACAACTTACTGATTTATAGCAATATTTGTTATTTGTTGTTGTTGTTATCTGAACTTATTTTGAGTAGATCTGTATTATTTTGATACCCCTTCTCTATAAAGGGTTAGGGTAACCTTAAGGGAGGGGAGTGTTCATTTGTTATTTTGAGACAGGCCAATGTCAGTGGCATTTGATGGTGTTTGTAGATTAGACATGAAAAGTATGGACTCCATTTTAAAGTTCTGTGTATAGTAACTGTCCCTTTTTTCTCACTTGGCCATTATGGCACTTTTATAAACACCTTTGGCATCCAGAGATATTGCAATGATTCAAAAAATCTCAGAATAACTATGTTCACCCCTCATCAAGACATGAGTTGGGACAACCATTATAGACCCAATAGTCCCCTCTTCCATTAGTACTGATTCATTTTCAATGCTAGGGCAGTTTAATGGAGAGAAATAAATACCACTGAAAATGCCTTTTAATGGTGGGGAATGAACGATGCACTGGAGATAGTGACAAACCATTGTTGTAATTTGTACTTCAATTTCAAGTAAATCTTTTAGAGAACAAGAAGTAAGAAATGTGGAAGCAGAGTTGAATGAGCAGAAGCTCATAAGTCCAAGATGTTCTCACACATCTGACACATCTGTGATCCACAACACACTTCAAAGAAATCAGAAAACCTGTTTGTTCTGTCATAGAGATAATGAATAAATCAACTATAATGTTAGAAACCTTCTGAACATTATGCTTTCTTTTATTCCACATGAAATCATCATTCTCTGAGAGCAGCAAAGATCAGTCTGGTCAGACAGTTAAGCAGCTACTTTTTCTGGGCTAATGAGACATAAAATTTGTATTAAAAAGTAAAAATAATATTCTGCTGCTCCAGTATGCAGTTTTCCCATACATAGATACATACATACACACATACATACGTATATACATATGCAACAACATTTGTGCTGCTGAAGGTCAGGTCCATCTCAGCAAAGCAGCCTTTTTACTTTGTACTTTTGGTGGTTAGATAAACAGCAGCTGCTATAGGTCTGTTGTAAGGTAGATGACCCACTCCACTGAGGTTTGCTGTTCTCATTGTGACCTGTCAGCACAACTGAACAGCATCACAACAACCTTCTGTGTACATATCGGTCTCAAGCAGTTGTCAGCCATCCAGCCTCGATTCACACAGCTACATGGCTCCAGCCTGAGAAACGGCCATTAAACTGGGTCAGAACGGACCGCCACGAGAGGCATGGATCATGGGGCATTTGAATTTGATAACTTTACAAAGAGCTCAGTACACAAAACATTTTTCCTGAAATTTTCTTTATATTTAGTTAGGAGATGTTATATGAACACAAATCTGTTCTCAGCATCCAATAAACAACAACAACAAAAAAAGCCAGTTCACACCCACCCTGGGTTCTGGGAGAAAATCCCATTGTTGGAATCACACATCAACAATGTTCCGTATAAGAGCTGGTCATAGCCTGAAAATCTGCATAAAATCTAAAAGTGGGCAGAGTTTGGAAACACGACACAAAGAGGGCAGTTTACACTCCCCCGGGAAGGCTTCTGTGTGAAGCTTTCAGCACATTTCTCCACCGTGAAGTGGGAACTCATGGTGAGGTCACCTTCAAGGTCAACTCTTTCTTTTGCTGATGGTGTGTGGTCAGAGAAAAATTCTTGCAGCCAGCAGACGTCTGTATCTCAATCATGTCTTTGTCCCAGTAAACACACATAATGTATTACTGTGTAATGTATCATTTAATGTTTTGAAACACTAGCTGGCATAAAAAAGCTGTAAACATTTTTCAAGAAGGACGGTAATGGTTTCTGTGGTCCTGGTCCTGTTGCACTAAAGGAAACAAAAGCAGACTGAAAGTTGATTATATTGAAAATCAGAGACAGAAAATGAGAGATGGAATTATTCTAAAAATGGGTATAGATCTATCACACAAAATAAATCTGCTTTAAACAGAAGACCACTATATCAGTCATTTTACTCTGGTGGGACAATGTGAAAAGCTGTTGAAGGTTGTAAAATCAATCAAAGTCCCCTTTGTAACACTCTTCCATGACAGGAGATTTCTGTACAGTAGAACTCCTTCACCTTTTCTATCATATAGGTCTGCTCAAGAATCAGATGAAAGCTAAGGACCCCTCAGAGAAAAATCTCCATAAATAAATTTGAGGAAAATATTGCATTCAGTTGCACTGAATTATGTTCGCAAGAACTGCGTGATAGAATAGTAGCAATTTTATTTTATTGTAACTTTTAATTTACAGCATTTCTGATTGTGTTATTTCCAAAGCAAGGTTCTACTTCAAGTCCCCCCTGAAAACCACCCGCAGACCCCAGGCACTCGTGGCACTAACATTTCTGATGAGCTGTACTGACTAAATGGAGTAAACATTCTGGTTTGTGCTTGAAAAGCAATCCTATAATAGTTACAGATGGAGTTTGATCAGTGCAGCTGTATGGTGTGAGGACACTTTGCCTCGCGTGTGTTTCAGCATACACGTATGTTGCTGTGGAGCAAAATTTCCCAAGTGTCAAGTTTCCTGCCGGCAACGTGAAACGAGACCCACCCAGCATGTTAGAGCTGAGAGCTTTTGATGCATTTCATTTGTGAGCAGCAACTGTATCCTCCGTTACAGTCAAAGGTCAAAGGTCGCCTTACGTGCCATGTTCCGCACAGCCTGGAGAGACAGTAATGTTGCTCTCTGCTTACATAAATAACATGTTAAACTGTCAAATACATTTTACTGATAATGTTGTCAACCCCTGTTCTCTGCTGACACATAGGTGTGACCAGCAAGCAAGCAGGAGACGTTTTGTTGGTGCCTCTGTGTAATATCTTTGAACAAAGAGCCTCTGTCACAGTGGGAAGATATAGTGCCAACTCGTCTCCCCGGAATATTCATCGGGATGCTGATGTTGCTAACAATGTTTTCCTGTGTCTCTATTATAGCTACTGTACAGAGAGGGTAGGCAGGGCACCCATGAGGGCAGACTAATGAAATAACACACCTTAGTGAATGTACTACATATGTTCTCAAGTGGCTTTTAAGTGTGTGTGGGTGTGTGTAAAAATTAGACATTCAATGTCCAACACCGCTATTACGACAGTAACATATTTTTCAGAAGATATATGACAATATGTAACTACTGTTTGAACACACTATTCTCCTACACATTATTTTGCATGAGAAAAGATTTTTTTTCTATATGTGCATGTTAAAATACGTAACACTGCAGTTTCAGTCTTAAATATCATGAGGTCACAATAGAAAGAGGAAACAATTTTTGTCTGTTTGTACTGTTGCCACAGAGGACGAACAACGTTTTCGGTGTTTCAGGTTCTGCTCAGAGTCATATAAAATTAGCCAGTATGAATCATTCAGAGACCGGTGATCAGAAAATCCACAAGGCCTTCATAAATTAATAGTAACTAAGTTTGCATCACTAAAAACCGATTGTCTTAATTAATTCATTCAGCTTCCCGAGAGTAAATGAGAAGTGAAGGTCGGCAGAAATCCCAATCGAGGGACAGCTACCTTCCTGCCCCGAATTTCACTGCTCCTCTTGGTACCATTTTGTATCCAGTGCTGTCTTTTCTTTCTACACATTTCTCAAGCATACCGCCCACTGGCAAAAGTGCTCCCAAATTTCAATAGATGAAACCATGCGAGGCTCTCCCACATACAGAAAAAGTAGCTGCTAATAGCTCTTTTGTGCCACAGATGCTTACGGTGCAAACAAAAGAATCCAAAGCTTATCGAGGTTCACCACAAGCCCTACCCTGGGGCTCGCTCTGAACAGATAAGCACCACACCTTCTGTGTGAAGAAACCAATTCTCCAATCCTTTCTATGAAGTGTCTTCAAACGTCACATATATTTTAAGTATGACTGAGCCTTGTCAGTCCACAGCCATTTTCTGTAACGTCTTGGCAACATGTGACCAGTTGTCTCCACTCCTTATTTTTTGTTTCCTAAACTTGATTAGACATGTATGTTTAAGGTACAGTGATATTGAGGCAAACTTAAGTTGACCTTTTGCCCTAAACTGGTGTTTGTCAAAAAACAGGAAATATTCAGGAAAGGGTATCACAGTAAGAGTCACAGACAAAGAAAATTACAAAGAAGGCTTATTTAAATCTTTTTTTAAAATCCATTTAAGCATGTACTTGTGAGGGATATCCAATAAGGAGATTATGAGAACAAAGGTACTTTATTTTGAATTCCATAGATCTAGATTATATTATTACTGCAAGGATATAGTGTATAGTGTCAGATTTCTTTTTAAAATTTGTCTTCCCATTTGTCCATCCTTGACACATTCTGGGTCTGGTCTGTGTAGCTGTGCAGCACCTGCAGTAACTGAATAACCAGCGTTTCATATATTAGTTACTGAAGTCACAGCTGGTATTCAAGTTGCGTCAAAATAACCAGAAATACTAATATATCTTCCCTCTGATCTATTAGTATTAGGAGTAATTTGTTTTTAAAAAAGTGGTAAACTTGGTAACAAACAGATAGGTTCTAGAGTGCTAAAATTGTGCAGTATGGTGGGGATTTTGGCAGGATGGTTAAAGTATGTAGTAAAACAGCAAAAATTGACTTAAACAGTGAAACTAGCTCCAAATGTATTGCATTAGCTTAAATTTGGTAGATGTTTAGAAATAGCACATTTAATATGTGTAAAATACAGTACATGTTTGAAATATATTTTTTAAATCTGAATAGCTGAGTTAGCATTTAATCAGTTAAATGAGTGACTGGCATCTTCCATTATTTGTCTAACCTTGGAACTCTCAGCAGGGGTCTTTGTAGGACATGTGCCAGGAGACCAATAAGAAAGCACTGGCAAAAGCGTGGACATTGCATTTTTAAATGAAAATTGCAAATCAATTGCTCCTTACTGTTGCACATATAATATCCTTCACAAAAACAAGCAACTTTAGCACATTTTTCAAAAACTGAGCAAGATAAGTAAGATACAATAAACCACAATATTTAAGGAAAGTGTTTATTTTTTGAATATGTGATATTTTGGTGGCCACAGATGCTAAATTTTCCCAAAACAGAAGCTCAAATTTTTATTATTATTTGACAAATGATAACTTACATACATTTTGCTTATATATAATGACTTTTGTAAACTAACTCCAGATTTACTAAAACCTGTAAAGAGATCATATTTTGTTCATAAGCCTCATTGCATCAGAGGGACTGACCAACATGACACCCCCCCGCACAATTTCTAGTGTCAGAATAATTTGGGACCCTGTTTTTGACCTCAGATTTCACTTTAATGATGTCCTTCACATGGCAAAATTTTGGATGTAATTGCACTTATCATATATTGTATTACACACTGCTTTTACGGAGTCATAACATGCAACAACAAAACACCAGAGATGTAGAGTGGAAACTTTTGCTATTTAAAGTCGACTTATCCGCATTTTGTGCATCTGTAGCATACATGTAAGTCCCTGTAGTTGTTCCAGATGTAGACAAAGGTGAGGCTAACTTTAGCTATGACGGCTTGTTTATATGAAACCCTAAAAAAAACCAGTGCTGGCCATTCTCACCTGTGAATTTCTTCCAGGTAGCATCACAGCCTTGCAGGTGTCAAGCGTCAGCATCATTTTAATCCTTTTAGCTTTCAAAGATCTACAGCTGTCTAATCACTCGAAAAGGACATGTCTTCAACAATAATACCTTATTGTTGTTCATTCAAGACTCAGTCCTGCCTCAAATGGTCATTGAGGGGGCTTTCAGTGGACTAACCAAAACAGTTCAAATAACCCTGCCTGTTTTGAGGTGCAGAAGATATTCAGAGCAGGGAAAACATGTCTTTTGCATCCTGTTGGGGAGGAACAAACAAAGGATGCAGAGGGAGAAAGTCACCCAGACAGTTAATCAGGTTAGGAGATGAACAAATTAGCCCTCAAACAAAGGAGTAGTCAAAAAGAGACAGTGGGGTTGGGAGAGAACAACGGGAAATGACACCCATCTGTCGAAGTCACAAAATGGGAGTTCATAACACGGGCCATTTCAAGACAGAGCAGTTGCATAGAGAGAAGTCAAATGGGACCTGGGAGGCCAGCATGCTGGAAAACATCACTTGAATGTCAGCAAATCCACTGCTGCCTGCCTGAGTCGGTAAGGTCAGCACCCGCCTCATCTGGGACCGGGCCAAAGGATCTCCTAGGCAACTGACATGAGCGATCTTGAGCTGCAAATAGAGCCCGGCGTGCCCCCGTTGGACCTACACCGTGCTACTCACTCACAAGTAGGCTTATGTTAAGGGTTTTTTTTAAATCAGTCCTGTAAGAGTAACCAGCGCTGTATTGCTGCCCAGCCCCACCCCAATCCCTCACACACAAAGGGTTCTGCAGCATGTGTGGACATACATATATACAGACATACATACTTATCCCCGTTAAATATTAATTTATTAAAATGAAAGCTCTGTAACAATTGCATCTTCTAGAACCTTCCTCTAACCATAGCCCCTCCCCAACTAATCTGGTAGTGCACTAGTGGGGTGCTTGAATATGGATTTGAGCTGCTGTTGGTGAAGTAGTGAGATTCTCCACGCCAGTGTCTTATGCAGCAGATGCGCTGTCAGCCCTTCCTCTGAGGCAGACAGCTGCTTAGGCAAAGGGAGGTGGGACACAATGCAAGCCATCGAGGGAGAATTGCTCACAGTTTTGTTTTGAACGCATCTAGCTGCTCATAGGAAAATATATTTCCGATACAAAATTTCCATATGAGACATTATGCAGAGAGAGAGATGAATAATAGTCATCAAATGCTAAATTGCTCTTAGCAGCACAAAATGTTATAATGCATCTTTACAGATAGTACAAAGGGCCACACTTTTATTACTCCACAAGTTCTATTAATCATGATTTTTATTAGCTTTTTATTTATTATCATGAAAATCTGAAGCTTGAACACGTTATTGTTTTCACTGAAATGCAACAAGAGTGAAAGAACTGCTGTCAAATAGTGAAATGCGCCATATGTATTGCTCACAATAGATCCATTATGTAAATCTTTTGTTCCATGTTTTCAAAATGGAAGTTCTCAGAACGTTTTTTTTTCCAGAGTAGGACTTGTATAAGCTGCACATGCTTGACTAAATAAGAGGAGCCCATTATTTCAGTACTGTCTAAAATGCATGTATCCTTACACAAACTGGATAAGGGAGTTTAAATATCAAGGAAAGGACAGTGCTGGAGACACAAGCAGCCAGCAGGTATTCTGAATGATGAAGACTGTTGCACTGTAGGCTGTTTTCGTGCATAGAAAACACACGGCATTTCATCTTGAACTGTCTCACCCGCAGCCGTCCAATTCAGTGGCAAAGCAAAGGCAAAAGGTGCAAAGTTTCTGAATCAGAGTCATCCACTCTTTGTACAGTTTCCTTCACTCCAAGGGTGTCCAAGGATTCCTCTCTCAACATGCCCATGGACTTGTTTGGAACATCCACCAAGAGAGGGGCTCTGGGTGCCAGTGCTGAGAAACATGTCTCCTTGCCAGGGAGGAGGTGTAGCTGTCAAGACACACCAAGCACTCACTTTTTGATGTCCATATTCTGCTGCTGGGGAGGGCAGAGGCGTGCAGGCCTGGGTGTGATGGCCCAGCTGGGTACAGAACTCTCAGTAGGGGTCTTTGTAAAAGTGACTCAATGGCTGTGGGGTGGGGGTGTATGCGATGGGGGAGTATCATCTCCATCCTTCTTTGACTCCATGTTGGTTATTCACACAAAACCACTTAATGCCGATGACAAACTGATACGTCCCAGAGGCTCTCTGTTGCTCAGAGCCACAGTTAAAGCAAATGCATTGTGAAGGATTAAAGGTGGGAAAAGTGTACCCCGGGTAAAATGCCACGCAATACATCAGGCTGGGGTGTCTGGTGCACCGGAGCGTTATAATGTGAGACATTCAGAGGAAAGGAAGGAACGCGGAATGGCAGCCCTTCTGAGGTACCCACTCATCCAGGCAGTCACGCAGTCCTATGGTCTACACAGCTGATTGTATACCAAAAGTGATAAAGCACAAGAATGGATTTCTATAATATTAAGTGTTAAGTAATTATTTTACAATTTTCATTTATTATTTTCTTTATTTAAGAGTTTCTACATTACTGACATATGACCTTTGAAACAGAATAGCAAAAACACGTTTTTGAAAATATGTTCCATATGCAGTTCATATTTACGTATCTTCAGATAGTGTAATAGAATAGCGAAGGTCAAACAGTTACAACCTCAGGGTTCCACGTCAATGTCCTGAAGTTAACCAATTAATCAATTAATCAATTAGTTGACCAAGGTACTTGATCATTTTTCTTCCAGTAAAACAGAAAAATTGTAAGAAGGTTAAAGCATCATAACTAAAACTTATGGCAACCCAACTCTTTGCCATATAGAGATGAAGTCTTTAAACATGCTTGACTTTTAAACCTGACTGAAGATGGCTCCTTTGTGCCATAAGGCTGTGTGTCTTCATCATAGGACCACTCAACATTTCACAGGAGAACCACAGAGTGCCGCAAGCATCACTAAGCTCCTGCTCTGCACAATGATAACATACAGAAGTACATGTTTTATATAGCCCTTCTGGCCAAAAATGGCCAAAAAAATTCTTTGGACACTGGTTATTTCTATGTAAAGGAACATTTGTAAATGAAAAAGAAATCCAAAAATCACTGACTTTTTTAGATTGAGTTAACTGACTTCAACAGTAACACACCCTGTATTCTGTCAATGACAAAAATCAGGTACAGATAAAATGAATGTCAAATGCCACATCAGTATCTTACCTTGAACACAAGTTAATATATATATCAAATATTTGTAACTTCAAACATTTAGAGCAGAATATTTTCTTCCCGACTAATCTGGAAACCCCTCCTAAAAGACTTGAAAAGTGTTCAGACTGACATTTGGGAATTTGTAGATGCAAATGAATTATACTGCCCCTTTTCAATTCACTGGTTTGTTCTTTTGCAAAATCCTCCTTATGGTGAATCCTGGTTTATCGGCAGTTCCATGGTTGCAATTAGCACTCATTATACTGTGAATAATATAGTGAATCCCCTCTCCAGAAACACTGATCTGTTTGTGCCTCGTGTCCCAGGAGACTTGTTACAAATCCTCCAGAAGAACAAGAAACTGGAAATGTGTTAAATTGCAAAGGACACTGGGGTGGCTTCTGAATTATGAGGAGGAGCTTCCGCTGTAAAAGTTATTGCTTCTCACTGATAGTAGGTTTTGTATGGTTTTTTGTATTACAAGAATCTGTGTCGCTCATAAAACATTTTTTTCTGTAATATGGAAATGAGAAGCTGTTAGTTTTTAATTATGGATCCAGTTTAATCAATAGTCGATAACGGTATTTCTCACTAAAGCATTTGTTTGCCAACCTTAAAAGTGTGCATGGGACACACCCAGAACACACTTCCCTCATTTAAAAAACATGCAGTTATGTATAGAAACTTTGGATGTCGCATTTGAAAATATAAATAGCATGCTTCCAAGCATTACCACATTGGGTCTTCCATGGGCTAAGACCTGAACACTGAAAATGGATGTATGATGTATGTAGCATGACAGCCATTCTACTGTTCTGAACTGACCAGAGCTTCCTATATCCAAAGTAAGGTTTTGCTTTGGTTTGCACCTCTTCTGTTATTCATTCAGTGTCTTCAACACTGATGTTCCTTGGGCTGAAATGGGAGTTAACGACAGACCTCTTGATAAAACGTCACCAGTGCAAAACTTTCCATCCCCTTTCAGTTCATCTTGCTTTTACTATGGCTTAATGGGCCCTGGGTCAGGTGTAAGGAATTACAACCAGAGGGTGTAGTATGAAACACTAAGACTGTGCCCTTTCTGGATCAGGTTCAGCATTATGGAATTTCATCCCCGAGTATTATTATTATAAAATTCATATAAGTGCAGAATAATGCTGGCCCCAGTTCATCCCTGCACTGCAGCTTGGCCGATGGTTTGCGATCCTTCCCACCCTATATCTACCCCCTGCAGTCCTATGATAAAGACACACAGCCTTATTCTCAGCTGAAGGATGGAGCTCAACTGTCCACTGGGCTGAGGGCCAGTAGCCAAGGGGGTGTCAGTGCCAGCCACAGTGTGGGCAAGAGCCTTCCCAACCCTGGGCGTTAGGGTTGCTCTTGCCAAGGAGGTACAGAAGGTGATCACTCACACATGCACTGGACACAAATGACAAAGACAGTGAGAGCCTAGCACATTGCTCAGTTAGGATTTGCAAGTGTGTTTTCATCATATAACATCTACATAGCACAAGAATTGTGCCACTGTGCTTCTCCAGCTTGCTGTGCTGGGGAACTAAACTGGAATCAGGAGTTAAGGATGGACCGAAAAGGAACAAGCTGCACTGGGTATCCCCACAGGGCACCCATATTCTGTCTCTCCCTCACCACCTGACAGAGTTCCCTCAGATCTGTCTGGAGAGCAGCCAAGACCTGCAATGACCTACCTAGTAGCTCTCTAGACTGTGGCACAGATGGGCTGAGGCTGTTGCACTTCAGCAACCTAACTCCTGCTTTACAGAACAAGCTGAGGAAGGCTACAATCTTAGATTTACAAAGCATGTCTTATGGACATGTTTTCCACCATAGAATTATTAGCGTGAAGGAATTTTTGAATTTTGAATAACATTATGCAACAGCAATCGCAAAAACAGTAACAATACGGGTGTTCTTATCTGTAAGCACTCTATGTTTTCACATGTTCTCAGCGAACATAATGATTAATAACTGCATTTGTTTCGAAGGACTAACCAAAGCAGGGCGTCACCAGATGTCCTGACTGTCTCAAAGCAAGCAGGGAACCCTGGCACAGGAATACATGGAAAATGCTGAGGACAGTTCCAAACATGCAGGATCCTGGATAACAGCTGTACCACCCACCCACCCCACACACACAGCAACCATTACATCACCTCTGCTTCCCCAGAGGAGGAGCCATCCTGTTAATTACTTCATACCAACACATATCACTTGCAATTAATTTTCCCCCTATTTATAATGCTGCTTAATAACAAGCAGCTCTTAAGACATGCAATGTGTTTTGACGTCTTTTATCTAGATTGCAGCATCTGCAAAATTCATTTCCAAGCAGGGCAGAGGATGATAACAAGCAATCATTCCGAAGCGCAGCGGTTTTGCTGCCTGGAAACACAAATCACAATGAAACTGTTGACTGGGTTGCTTTGCACATCTACCCAATTGCCGCGTTGTCTGCTCCATTGACCTTCGCGCTTACTTGGGCTTTATTAACTGGATTCAGCAGTACAGGAGTGGACACCTTCATACACTGGTTGAAGCTGCGAGTCACAGAGTTGCTGTTCTCCTTGCTTTTTATCTGGGCTGCTTCATTAATGAGGTCAACTGCTTATTCAGAAGGGAGAGTCAGACTTGTACTTGCCATAACTTCAAAATGTCACATTTCAATAGTTGGTGACAAACATGGTCTTCTGACTGTTTCTAGATGTAAAGGTCTAGTTTCTCCATCGGTTTTTACTCCCATGCTACTCGAGCAACACGGGCATGTTCTGTGTTTTATTTTTTAAGAAATGTCTTGTAGTATCTTAAGGATGTTGTACAATTATCTCAAGGAATAAGTGACAAACAGAATGACTGTTTGACAGAATGACAGAATGATTTTTGTTTAAATCCCCCGCATTGTTATTTGAAAATACTGAAATAATACAGATTGACGTTATTCTGTGATGAGAACAGCTGCAGACTTTTGGGTATGCATGAAATATATAAATAAAAAGTTAATTGGATCAACCAAGCCATAAAATAGCTGACATAAGTCTTCAGCTGAATTTGTCATTTTGATACCTTGGACTGGGATGACAGGCAGGTTAGGGCTTAGGGTCAATGCCTTGTAATGGAAAGACCCAGATTCAGGTGAAGTGAGTTCTTACAGTAGTACTTACACTGAACTGTGGCAGTGAAAAACACCCAAATGTATAAATAGGTTAAACACTGGAAGTAGCTTTTGTGTGCAAACCTAATGTTGTAGGTCACCTTGGTCAAAAATGTCAGTTAAATGAAAGTTTAACAAAACAGTAAAATCATTAATTTTTTAAATTTTGTTTTCAGTAAGCATTGAAAATGCTCTAAACATTTAATCAGGACAATTTTAATTGACTTAAACTGCATTGTTTCCAGTAGCTATTTTGGCTGCAGATCAAAGTGTCAAGTGTTAAACTGCACAACGTTAAGAATACAAAATGACAGACCAAAGTAGATCAACAGAATGGCAGATGAGGATAGAGGGAGACAGGTGTGGCAATAACAAGTAGATAATGACAAATGGAGGCCCATGCCAACTGTTTCCATCTTCTCTCACTAGAGATGAGATGATGGTTTCCTGCAGTGTGGGTGGGGGGACAGCAAAAGCCTCACTAAAGATGTCAGCACAAACCCCTCAGCCCTGTGGCTAAAGATTACTCCTCCAAAGCAACAAGACTTTGCAAAGATCTTGCCGGACATTTTGGAATGACTCTAGAATAGTTAAAAAGGAAAAGATTTGTGCTTAAGGAGATCTCCACAGCATTTTCTAAACCTTCTGTAGTTCAGAAGCCTCATACCAGTGTATGTCCTTCAATGCCTGTTCTGAGGTGCAAAAATGTGCAGTGTTCTGCACAGCTTAGTTACCACCTACACAAATCGTTGCTCTCTGCTCTTTCGGCAAACTCTTGTCTCATGCTTTAAAATTCATTTATGTTTTATAAACACTACAAGTGAAGGTTTAGTAGCAACATCTAGTAGCCGGTATAAATGCAGTTTTTAATAAGGCAAAATCATACACAGGTCAGTAGTAAACAACATGGAGGTGTTGCTGATGTGAATAACATGCTTGTAATGAAAATCATCAGTGTAGGGAATAAGACGAACAGGGGTGAGAGCTGTTTCCAACTACGAAGAGCCGTGCACGGATTATTAATATTTTTAAACAAATTGATATTTAATAGAAAATACTGTTTATATGTTGTTTAACTGACTGGCAGTTTTAGACATTTGTGCAAATAGATGTTTTGGTGGAGCCACTGAAGTAAAGTGGGTTGTTCACATGCTGTTCGCAGCATAGACCTGTCCTGGGGCTTAAACTAACCATATTCACATTTGTTATCAGAACCATTGCATTATTTACTCTTTCCTATGACATGTAGCCACACACAAACTCCATTACTCTGCTATCTCAGGCAGCAGCCTGCAAACAGTGATGGTCTAGCATCAAACTGCTTCACTGTGAAATCTGTTTAAGTACCACACATAAGCATAGTAGAAACAATCTAGTGACTTGAACTAGAGAGCTTCATTTAACTTCACCGTGAACTATTATGTGGGCTGCTATCCAATGTTTTAATTCGCTTTGAAATCCTGAAAAATGTACAGTTAGCAGCAGTCGCTCAGAAAAAGCTGCAGTTAATAAGCATAATATTCTGACTGTTGGCTCAAGAAGCTAATCAAGCTTTAGCCAAGCCATCATGGTCCACTGCCCACTAATACACTCTGCTGTACTTGCTGAAGTGAGAAGCTAATCCTGCAGCCATCCCTATAGTTGATGGTCCTGAGTGAAGGAGGGATCCTGACCGCAGAGCCATCAGGGAGCCAAACAGTCACTTGTCAGACTGCGACTGCCAGTGGCTGCTCCAGTTAACTATTCCATTCCATGGTTCCAAGTTCGTCGTTTCCACTTGTGGTTGCGTGAGCTCTCCACCTCTATTCTTTAAATACACACAAGCTATACAAAGTCAAAAATGCATCATGAAATTAGTACCTTCATGCAAAATTGGTGCAGTAACAGCATTTAAATATACTAAGCGGTTCTGTTTTTGTAAACCCCAGCCAGATTAATTATTAAGTGCAGTTCCGCTGCAGCAAAACCCAATGTGGTTTCACAGAATAGACCTACTGGCACCCTGTAATGCAATAAATTGTTTGATCAAGGGCTTCTTGCAGAGTTAGATATTCTAGCAGAGAACAAAAGACCGCAGATAATTAGAATGTCGCTTTTTTCTTCACGCTAGTCTATTGCTTTTACGAGGTTTTGCGTTTTAATGTCATTCCTCTGTTATCTTAGCAATAATAATACCTCAACATTAACAATTCGGTTTCACCACTTTGTCAGATTTGCTTGCTGGCCGGACAAACAAATTTCGCTCAGTGACGATCAGTGAAATTGATTTCAAATTTTAAATACACAGACTGCTCTAGTGGAACCAGTCATTTATAAATATAAATATAAATATTAAGTAGTTATATCATAGGCAACTTATGGATGAAAGGCAACCACAATGGTGAAAGATACATTTGCCATTGCAAGGCTTATGGTTTAAGCTCCAGAGAGGGGCTCTACTGTAGCCTGAATTTATTTAGCTGAATGTACAGCTGTGTAAATAAATGGGTACATTTGTAGGTTGCTTTGGATGAAAGTATCGGCTCAGCAATAAAATTAGAATAATTTCCAGACTTATGGAGAGTGCTTGAACAAAGGAGTAAAAATAAATGCATATATATTTCAAAAACATGGACAGTCGGTATCACTGCCCTCTGGGCTGTTAGTGTATTGCCGCCTCTGCATGGATGAATTGCTGATGCATGGGTTGTTTCAACCTGGCGACTGTGAAGAAGCACATCAGACGGTGTGAAAACTATCACCAGAATGGAGTACGACGATGTCTTTGCCTTAAAGAAGTGTTATGACTCAGTGTGCCAGATGGTGAGATACACTGGCAGACTGCGTTTGGCTGTAACGTCTTACCCGGTTAGACATTAGTAGCTGTGAAAGCTTCAGAAGGAGAGTGACAAAGTGCTAACTTAGTCCAGCCCACAGACACAGACCTGGTAAAAAAAACCATTGTTCTTCTGATTTGTCTGTATTTTTTTAACCTCATTTGTTCAGTGCTTGACATTTAATAGCTTAAATCATCTAGTTTGCACCAGTTCAGCTCTGACTAATGGGCCAATGTTGTTTCCATATGAGTTGTGTATTTGTTTCTCTGTTTTTGCGCAGTATTTATTTCTGCAAGCATTAATAAAGTGATTAATAAAGTCACATAAAATCACACATAAAACATGCAATTTTCTTACAAAAACTAATGAAGACATGATGTTAATCTCAATTTTGGCCTTTTGACGTGATGTATCATTTTGTTTGTGATCTGTGCCTCACACATCCCCCATGCCAGGGCTTCTCAGTGGCATTTACTTTACACTTCATGTGACACCAGGACGCAATTTGTGGTGTCTGGATGTTACTCAAACATCTGAGCTCTTTTCTGCAAAGCAGATTCAGGTTCCAAGGAAACCTATAAGGGCTCAGGAATGGCCTCAAACATTGGTATCCTCTAACAACTCAACTGTCAGTCAGCATGAACAAGTTTCTGTGTATTTTTATGTTGCACAGGGAAATGCCAATGTCCTCCGTAACTAACAGAGGCTTCAGATGGAGTCTTGATGCCAAGCAGCTGTCTTTTAACCACCATAACGAAATGACAAGTAAATTATTTCAAACAATAAAGATACATTAATGCACATATTGAAATAGTATATTAATATTATCATTAACATTATTTTCATATAGACAGTTTTGGAGAGATTGTTCCATTACATCCAGTATCGTGTGTTTGTATCACAGCTTTGCATGTGTGTCTTACATGTACTTGTTCTTTTTATTAATTTAACTGTTCAGTTTATTACTATTACATATTCACCACAAAGCCCACCAATGTGAAAAAATTTGTTTCAGTTAGCTTACCATTTGATAGATGAGAATCAAAACAGGTGATTTTAATAAAAATAAGTCTTTTTAGATGGATGTCATTTTACAGAGGCTTTTCTCCATCACATGTTAATGTCCTCCTGGGCTGAGTCATCCTAATGATATCTCCAAAGCCCAGAGCTTAGAGCTGACAACATACAGGTGTGGGAGTTCATGAGATCTATCTGCAATTTTGTTCACTCTGGGTGATGTATAATGAGGGGCTTTGGGGGTGACACATAATGGTTAACATCTTTCATCAACTCTGCAAGAAAAAAATACACACCGAGAGAAACTAGTTGTGGATGGGAAATAAGAGGTGTTTGAGTAAGCATACACAGGTCACAGCAGAGATTCAGTATGACAAGTCTGTTGCTCACACTGAGCTGAAGTGCAGTAGTTTCTCCCAATAAATCACAGAGTCACTCCTCCTGCACATGATTCACCTTGTTGACTGAAGTGGATGTACTGGGGTAGACCCACAGGTGTGTGCCTGACACATAAGAGAAAGTCAGTGGAAATGAAATAACATTTTTTTTGCATGCTGAAAACACACTATCCAACAGTATGCAGTAATTCTGATTTTTTCTCTTGCTTGAGAGACGACATGAACTTCAATGAAACCATGTGGTATGTACCAGACCTTCATGTTCTCTTGTTCAAGGGGGAGTCTGTCAAATGTAAGCACAGGCTTTTCATGTGCAGTCTTGCTTACTTGCCCTCCTGTGTGTTGAAAATAAATGGCATGTATCCCTGCGAATCAAGCACGTGTGTATTACTTTTCATGGGGTTTGCCCCCTGTAACCCCACACACACTTCCTGCTTTCACATCCTGCCAGAATTCCGGTGCCTGGATTAGCTTAAATTTCCATTGTAAATGTCATCTGGGTAAGCAGGGGGTCACATTAAAGTTCACTGGAAAGTCCATCCTCAGTGCTCTGCACTTCTCTGTTTCAGATATGGGATAATATGGACTGGCAAAAAGATACAATGCTTAACAAAAGACATCACTCTAATTAAGTATCAGTGGATGAATATCCCACCTCCTAAAGTCTAACTTCATCACCATGAGTGGAAATAAACAGGAGACTGGGCAGAATTCAAAAGTGAGAAGTGAATCATTTTGGCATAAAATAATGAAGAAAAAAATTTTTTTAACAATATTATAACAGTCTTATGATTTCTTGACATTGACTCAAATTTTCTATGGTTAAGTGAAATTGGAATGTTCCTCTGCTATACTGTATATATTATAATATATAATATATATGCTTCTATATGAGGGTTGATCAAAAACTTTGTACTTTGTACTCTCATCTCAGAACTGATAAAATTCATAGTTTTTTTGTTTACTTCTTGTATATTTATGTACTCACATGCATACACACACACACACACACACACACATTGTGCACAGACATCATTTCATGTTTCAACTCGGACAGTCTCCCCTCCCAAAAGTTTGAAATACTATTGTAAGATATGTTTTGAAACAAATTTCCGTGCTGAATGAGGTATATAATTGGGAGGCTGACATAATCCCAAATAACCTTTTAATAGCACCAGAACAGTACCACAAGGCCACTAAATTGCATGTAAATTATTTGGTACCAAATTTATCAGCAGTTTGCAGTATTTCTACATATGTACGTTCTTTCTTTTCAGTTTGTCATCAAAAATTACTTTGCAAATTATTGCTTGTGTAATAGTTAAATTGCTGCTAACATATTTTCCAGTGCTTATACTGAACAAAGTTTTGCATTAAAAAAGCTGTTGCGCAAGATTTAAGCAAATATTCCATCAAGACTCAACTTTACAATACTGCAAAAAAAAAAGTTTTTTTTCATAAAGCTAACAAAACCAGAACATAGAGTAACTTAGAAATATAACAATCAAAAATTTCATTCAGTTGTAAATATGGTCAAATGAATGTATGCCAGTCTGCGATAATATTCTACAACACAGTTGTCACACTTCTGCTTCAACTTTTCAAAAATCTATAAGGGAAGACAAAGACTGACCCATTCTTCTGATTGCTTTTTCATTTTAGCTGATGCTTTTCTCCAAAGCAACCTTACAATATGTTGCAGTGCTAACAATCATTTTCCCATTTAAGCAACCAGGCCTTTTTTATGGGAGCAACTGAGGGTAAGTCTCTTGGTCAAGGGTCCTACTGCGTTAAGCGGGATTCAAATTTTGGTTGTTTGAGTGGACCGTAGCTGTACTCACTACTCTACCTGCTCCTGTATGGCTGACTTATATTTCTGGAGGAAACAAAACAAATGATTGTTGAATGCTGTGTGTCTAGAACAAAGAACCATTTGAAAACAAATGTATAGTATTGTTTACACACTCAGCACTCTTAAGGGGGTGGTCAGATGCTGGCACACCGCATACCTGACATCTCACTCAGAAGCCGAACATCAAGAGAATTAAGATGTTCAAAATATCACAGAATCTGGTGCCATTGTGGATTGAACATTGTTGGCCACATGACCTGAATGTTAGCAGCCACTCATCCCCACCATGTACCAAAAGGAGACCCCATAAGTCCCGAAGTAACTCACTGATTTGTGAACCCACAGTATATTTCAGTCAGCAGATTCAATTAGCAACCATACTACTGGACACCAGATATTTCAGACATGCTGAAAAGCTCTTCCAATCCGCACAAGTTGTCACGCAACACTGAATATCCTGTAGAATGAAAAGAAAACAAACAGCTAAGTAAGAAAAGGAGTGTTGAGTAATGTCTGTGAGGTGGACATTTATCCTTACAGAAACAATGTACCTTTTGTTTGTTTGTTTCTTAGGAAAAAATTAAATCAAAAAGCGTTTCCATTCATAATAATAAAGACAACAAATCCCACTAGAAAATAAAGCCTATTTTTTAATTTATATTGCCTAAATATAGCTTCATTTTATGAAAAAACAAAATATTAAATCAATTATCTGTGATAGTCATTATACTGCACACAGGCAGTATAATCTACAAATAGCTTTTTCAAATAAATCAAAATGATTATTGGCTGTTACAAAAGCAAGATATAAACTATAAAATACACTGGAACTACTAACTGATCAATACCTTTTTTACTTCTATCTCCCTAAACCTCCCAATGTTTTCCACCACTGACAAGAAGGGAACTCTTCTGGATTGAAACCAGTATCCAGCCCATCCTGCAGTCTCTCTGGAATTGCCAGGTGTTATTGTACTCCTAAGTATAGATCCTGACAGACCTTTGTTTGTGCTCCTCATAAAGTTACAGGTTCAAATAAAACCACAGTCCAATGATATCCTTACTCCACTTGCACTGCTGGGAGTAGCCAAGATATGTTGGCTGGAGGAAAGTGAGGACTATTTCACAATTACAGGAGAGAAAAGGAAGTGTGGTCCAACTCTCTCCACCAGCTCATTTTTAGGCCAGTATGTACCTTACAAGTGAGAAATACAGAAACCAACTGTACCAGAAACAATGCTGCTGTATTGTACATCTTTTGTCGTTATGATAAATCTGGTCTTTGGAAAGCACGCTGTCAAAAGCAACTTACTCCAACGTCTACTACTTTGTATGAAAATTTAAATGCAAAAATTTCAAATATCTAACTTGCCAGATGTCTACCACGTTTAGTCATGACTGGGAATCGTCATCATTTTTCCACTAGTTAATATGCAAGCCACCTAGTTAAATAAGAAGCATGGTTTTCCCTACTCAGAATTAATATTAAATATTTTTGTTTTTCTTTTAATTTTTTGATCACAAATTCCAGTTAAACCTTTAACTGAAAATTTTAATATTCTGTTAAGAACTGAACATGACTCTTATACACACTGTGACCTTTTGCACAGTGACACAAACAAAGATGTGGCCATAAGGCACATAATACAACAAAAGACACAATAAAATAAGTCTCTTTAAGTCACCTTATTGCAAAGGACTCTTTTTATAAGTGCAGATTTAAAAAAAAGACAGCGAGGCTTGGGCAGTGCTTGAAAACCTGAAAATTCTTAAAGATCTTTGTGTCTCAGTGGTATCTTCATAATTGTTATAACTTCAAGCCTTGGAAAACAAGTAATTGAAGGCAAGTCAAAGGAGCTTCTACTTCATGTCATGTAAAGGTATCATGACAATTTAACTGTAATTTAATAAAAAAAATTTCGTTAATTTTTCGCGTTTTGTAATGGCAGGATGCCACACAAAAATGTTCTATTCTCTGGGAAAAAAACCCCTCTGTTCACTAAAACTGTTTGGTAGCAACTTCAGTAGTTATACAGTCAAGGTCAAAACAAGGTTGATGCAACAACAGCTAACCCAGTGCCCATCTGGATATGTGCTGTGCCTCCCTGAGGTGCAGGTATCATTCTTATTGCAAAATAAATCCAATATTTAATGACTGCCATACAATATGTTCAATATGTTTCTCACACCACATAATAGAATGTCATTAGGAATTTTAGTATTCTGGCATTGTGTTTTATTACATTATTGTATATTTGTTTTATGCATTAGTACAATGCAGGTGCAGGATATAAATGAAATCTAAGCATTTGCAAAGAGCAGTAAGCAAAGTATTGTCTTTTGCATAAGGCATAACAAATCATTTATTTGTTAGGGACATTTATTTTCATTTATAAATTATTCTGCATAAAGCTGTTGGTCAACTGTTTGTGCCATTCACTCTGCATTCCTGGTTTATATATTTCAATATTATTAATTTATCATTTATCTACTATTTGACAGTTTCAGTTCTGACGATTTTGAAAAGAGCCGTGAAAAAATATGACAATCCCAAGGAATCCTATTTAAAGAAAATAAAATTGTATTGTTTACATAAATATCAAAGCCCCTTACAAGGAGCAAGACATTTTCAAATAATGAACCCAAGCACACCTCCCCTGTGCTGTCTGTGTCATTTAGGCATGTGTGGCTGTTAGAGATGCCTGTTGACAAACTAATGATCTGACTGTGTCCTGATGTACTGGACATTTTAATACATATGGAGAATAATTTTTGCTTTCCTACCACCCCCCAGCATCCTTTGCACAGTCACAATAAATCGTTTAGCAACTGCAGTTTAAACCCAAATGGACCATTCATTGATTTGTGCTTTGCTGAGGAGCTGCTGAAAAGCACTGAACTGCAGAAAGGGAGCTTTTAATTCAGGTTGTCGTCATCTTCTGACTATCACAAAAAAGACTTAAATTATTTGTAAAACAGTGTAGCCTATAGACTATGTTATATATATATATATATATATATATATTATTGGGGAAAGATCGTTGTCAACTGTTATCGGTATTCTGATGACAGCCTCAACAAGCAGGCCACACCCAGAACGCAAGACAACATGCATCCCTACATTGACTGGCATCAATCCTTCCTCCTTGGTTGAGACCACACTGTGAGTAGCCAGTTCACCTGAGCAAGTAGGGCAGACAGGCGGTGCCTAGCAACAGGTTGGAGCAACACAAGGTATCCCCTTTCTCTGACAGCTACCTCATTGTAAAGGGAATATGCTTTTCCCAATGATGTGGATGTGTTGAACAGTGCTGGGCGCAAGGCTTCTAACCTGAGCGACTGCAGGATCTCACTCTAGCCATCAGAACCACAGTGGCAGTCTAAGTGCATATGGCGTGTGGAGTCACACCAGGTTCTGGTCGTGTCTAATTAAGCAGCCACAGCTGAAGAGGTTCCCACTAGCAAAGGGACCCAGTGATGCTCCCATCAACATTTACTGGCTCTTCTGATTAGCCCTGGTTGTCCGTTTCACCACATGCCTCATGAACGTTCAACCACCAAAACACGCCTGCCTTCATATCAGTTTGGCATAACTGAACAAGAGCTCAAGATGCAAGAACATTGCACAAAGCATGACTGAAGGCCTGATGGGAGATGATGATCTACAAGGTCCCTGACCAAACTTCTTTGTTTGTGCTGGAGAAACAAAGAAACATTCATCTAGAAGCTGCTTTCTGTTCTCCTTTTCCTCACCACATGCCCCCCCCCCCCAAAAAATATGAAATCATTTAGAAAGACAAGATACCCTTCCTACTCACGCTCATGACAAAGAATGTATTTCATACCTATTGGGGAGAGATCAATGATCACCTCATCCCTGTTATACAAATAAACTTAGTTTACAATAAGAAAAGAGTGCTAAAATGTAAATCTTATCCATGGCAATATGGACAAGGCAGCACGTAGACATGGGGAGTCTCCCTACCTTCTTTCCTTTCTTCTTCCGGTGAGTAGGCTTGCTAGTACCCTTCTCTTTGGCTTCCTCACTCATCCTGGGTGCAGGTCTCTTTTCAAAATTTTATTCCAGCATGAAGAGCTGTGACATGTGGTGAGGAGAAGGATAGGGAGTCCATGAGGAAGGCATCGAAAGTGAGTCTGGGAGGCAGATGCTTGCTTGCACACACCCTTTGTTGCTTTCTCCTGCTCCCACACACACAGGAGCAACACTTGGACCAGGAGCACAAAACAGGTGGAAGTGGAGGAAACTGGTATTCCTTCAGTCCAAAATCCTGTCGAGAGGGTTGCTATAGCCCACCCTGCTGGGATCTGAAGACCTGAACACAACTCGGTTCTTCTAGGCTTCTCTCTGTCTTTCTGGTGCTGATGTGGAGTCTCGCTGCTTCAGCCACTGAACGGGAGAGGCAGAGTGTGATGGAGAGCGAGAGCTGGTGAGGGAGAGAGCGAGTGAGAGCGACCGAGACAGAGAGAGAGAGAAAATGGTTGAGACGCTGAAACCCATGGACTGAAATTAGTGGTTGATCACCATTTCAGCAGCATTCTACAGTAAACAATTTTTATTCAGAGGTGTAGCACAAAATTATATGTGGGTTCCCATGATCTTGGCTGAATTGGGTTCACTTGTCCAGTGACATGATGCATCAGGTCCTTCCAGAAAAAGAAAGCCTCTAAGCCTCACGCCAGTAATATCAGGTTACTGGATCTTGAAGAAACCCCTCCCCTCACCTCAGGAGGGGCAGTATAAAGCGGTATCATATGAGCGATTACAACATTACGAATAAACGCAGGAAAAGACATGTTGGTGTCCCTGTTTCTTTCTGTGCTTTAATATCCCTCCCCCACATACATACATGCAAGCGCTTGAGCAAACCCTCAGTGCACAATAAGCACGGTGATCTGTTGTGCTTCAAACGGCACATGACTCTTCACTGCAAACACAATAGTGGCACTGCTGGGGTGCTGGTGCTGAGCAGCCGTCCCCGAGCACCGCCCCCGACTGCTGCCTGAAATGTACAGACAAGCCTGGCTCTATTTCTATTGTTTTCAGGGGAGCCAGAGGGCTGAGACGGTTCACTGAAGGGAAAGTGGAGGGGGGTTCCACTCGGCACGAGGAGCTGGCTTTGATTTCTGCACCCTTTGTTCACCAATAATGGAAAAAATGAACCCATTTTGTATCATCACACTGCTTCCCAACCACATCCCCTGCTTCACAGTCTGAGGGCTGATCACAAATGGTGTAGCTGCCAAGGCCCCTTATCATTTATTTACTGACTTTTATTGCTAGTCTGATGCATCACTTCTCTACAAGAATCGGAGTCTAATATTTCCTATTATTTCAAATAGCTGGATCACAACACAACAGTATAATAACAGCATGGCTACAATTATTCTGTATCACTTGTATGTCAGTACAGTTATACAAGACTTTACTACTTTTTGCCAGTTATTCAAGTACAAAATATTCAATCAGAGGACATTTATAAAATGTGCTCACAAAAAACATGATTAATATTTTGAAGTGCAAAATTGAGGTGCTGATTATTGAGGCGTGGAAACATGCACTTAAAAAATATTGCTTTGGAAGACACATATATGATAAACCAGATGATGCTGTATCTTTGGCAAAAGGCACAGAGCAAGAATTCCGTGTTTGTATTGAACAACACTTGCTGGCTGTACTGTCAGTGAAATAAATCACTAAATAGATTTTTTGCGCTCCATAACAAACTGGACCTTTGTAGAAAATGTAAAGCTGCACAAAAATAATGATCAATAATCCAGTTAAATATTAAGCTGAATGTGCGGTAAACCCTGTTCTGTGGGAACACCCTCTCAGAAATTTCCATGCAGTGGTTTGTCGGGCTGCCCTCTACTGGTCAGAAACAAAACAACTCCCAGCGCTGTCAAAGCAGGCAGTTATCTCCATCGCTCAATGACACGAGACATCTAGAACATTCTACCCAGAAAAGGAGACATTCATTCATTTCACTGGTTATAAACAATTAAAAGATGTACATTTATTTAGCATTTTCTCTGAAGTAGATTTACTCTTATGAACATTTTGATAAGACAAAATGATGAAAACATTTTAAAACCTTGTCTAAAATGTGTACACAAGTGACAGTGTATGTGCATAAACACTAAAAAAACATTAAATTTTTTATTTTTGTTTTTGTTTTGGCTATGAAATGATATCCTAAGTTTGATATTAATACACAGGAAAATGCAATCAATGTTTTCCCCTGCATTAAAACTGCACTAAATATCTATTAAAGAGTTTGACTTCCTCCTTAGTTTATTTCATTGTAATAAAGGGAGGTAAGTTATAACATGTTTTACAATACAATACAATCTAATACATTTCAGATTATCCAAATTTGTAATTTAATAAAAGATTTTATCGTAAAAATCAGTCTCATACTTTTGACTGAATTTGCAGTTTTTGGTATAATAATTCTTTTACCTCATGCTTACATAAGAGCCTTAGACCTGAAATTAGTTTTTATCCTCCCCTTTCCCAGGTGTAAGTCTTAAGGGACAGAGACCACAATACGACTTTATTATTTCAAAGTGAGGGCTAAATTTTCAGAACAGCATTTTTTCTGAGTAATTTACCAGTAGCTTGAAGGCTGAGGTCCTCAAACTGAACTGTATATCCATAACTCAGTCTGCTTGGAACAGCACATGACTGACTTTTGATGTTTCCCAGACATTCTTTTCAGAGGTTTTAGTTTCTATAAAGTGCTTCAGGAGACTAATTATATGTGTATTATATCTTATGACCCCTTAGCATCACAAACTGAATTTTTTATTGTAAAGGTTGAAAACATTCCAGTTTATCTCCAATGTAAAATGAACCAATGAAGCTTCGTGCAGATTCAAATTGCAGCCTGTACTGTAGTGTTTAAAGTTAGGTCACCAGTACAATTTAAATGTAGATGACAGAACTGCCTGGTCTGGTTGGGTGTCTTGTTCACCCAAGTGGGACTCATTAATCTTCAGGCTCTATTACATGCTATATTTCTAATTGTAAACTCTTGCTTGAACAGCTTTCCCTCTTAAATGAAATTTCCACATCTCTGGTGTGCTGCCTCAGCCACATTTTCCTAATACAACATTTTGCCTCACTTGTTGAGCAAGTGAAACTATTCTACCTTAGTAAGCAACCATATACTGCTGATGATAATATGTATACTGTATGTGCACATATATTTTCATACCAACAGGACTGTCTTTGTTCTAATCATTAGGAGGTAGGTACGTGTAGCATTAGCAGTCTTGCTTAAGGACTCTTGTTGAACAGTAGTGGTAGTTCTTGACCATGAATCAAATACCAGTTGCTCACAAACTAGGCAGTGAAGTTACCAGCTATGCTATATAGTTATGTCTATCTACTCCAACTGTACTCAAAACTCTTTATTTAAAACCAATACAGTAACTATCTACACACGTATAACAGCAAGGCATGATGGGAGAGTCATAGTTCTATGATACTTGCAGTAAATGACTGTATTTCCTGATAGGTAAGTAAAGGCACAAATGTTTTCATATGCATTCTCTGAATCTCTATTTTCCCACCTTTTTACTCACTCAATTTCCCACACGTCCATGCACACCCTATCTCCTATTTGATCTGCAAAGCACTTCATCTCTCTTTGGAGTCCAACATTATTTTGCAGATTCAACAACCTCTCTCAATGGCAGGTGCAAGCCCTTAGGCAGACTCCAAGCCCCAGCGGATAGCACACCAAGCATCCATCCAAATGTACAACAAGTCTAATACTCCAACTCCTAAATAAAAGTTTTTATGAAAAATAATTTCAGGAAACAAATATTAAGCTAAATCCCTGGTCATGCCAAGCTGTCAATGACATGTGTTTACATGTAATGACCCACCAACTTTCAGTCCCTTGGGTGCCCTTTTTCATAAACCTACCAGCAACCCACCTCTACCTCAATCTTGTTCAAAGAGTCCCAACAAGTGGACTCAACAACCTCACGCGACAGCAGGTAAGAGGCCTCCTGCGGACTTCAAAGCCCAGCAGACAATATACCAAGCATACATCCAAGTTTTTGTAGATCAACTTTTCATAAATTTTGGGATGAATACCAGTTCTAGCATCTCTCAAAGAGCTTTCCATACACAACCATTTCAATGGTTTACCAAGAATGGTGTGAAAAGGTCACCCTGTGGATGATCAGAGGGGTGGAAGAAGAATGGTGAGAATCATGCAAGCAAACAGATAAACTACAATCAGGCAAATCATGTCTGAATTCAACTCTGGTGTGCAGAATGTCATCTCAAAAGGCACCACTTATTTGACTTTGTTTTAATTGGGCTACAGTAGTCAAAGACAGCGCTGGGTACCACTGTCAGCAAAAAAAAAGAAAGTGCTTCTCCAGCGGTCGCAGGAGCAAAAAAGCAAAACATTGGACTGTGGAAAGCAATGGAAACAAATTGTTTGGTTGACTGAACTCAGTTTAATGTTGCACCGTGTTGGTGGAAGGATCTGACACAAACAACGTGAGTCCGTTGGCCCTATTTGGTGTCAAAAGTATGGGTCGGTGTTGCCAGTGTGATGACATGGGGAGTGTTTTTCTGGTACACATTAAGGCCACTGAAGAACATCTGAATAGCACAGTACATCTGAATATCACTGCTGACCAGGTTAATTTGTTCATAGCTACAGTGTATCCAGTCATCGCCAAAAGGTTCCAGGAACATGACAGCAAGTTGATATTGCTTCAGTGTTCTGCCCAGTCACTGGATCGCAATCCTATCCAGTATCTCTGGGATGAGGCAGCAAGACTGTGAAGCTGTCCAATTTGTAGCAACTACACAATTTAATTATTTCCACATGGTACAACATTCCTGCACAATGTATGCAGCATCTTATAGAATCCATGCCCAGACGAATTCATGCTGTTCTGAAAGATAAAGGAGGCACAACACACTGCTAGAGAAGTGTACCTAATAAATTGGCAAATCAGTGTAAAGCACAACAACAGCTTATCGAGGTCATTATTTAATGTACAATTAAAATTATCCACCAGGCACCCAAGTCCTTTGCAATAATGGTTAAATAACAGGGCATACATACATACATACAAATACAGGGCATGAACAGTCCACATTTGGGCATTAATGTTTAAAATCAGGATGTGCTGTTGAAAAAGAGAACCAGAAGTCAAAATGAACCTGTCTCCTGAGTCCTGTGGTTCATAGTCTAGCTTAAAAAGGCATGTGAAAGTAGTACCTCTTTTGTTGCTAAAGGCAGAGAAATAAACTTGGCTGTCATAGTTTTTTTTTTAACATTTTAAATGTTCCATCAACAAAAGAAGAGTTTCTTTCAGAAAGGCAATTAATGTTTTTTTCTTTTTTATGGAATGTTAGTCTTTTTCCTCTTAATTATATGATCCTTACCTTTGACACTCCAAGTGATAATCTAAAATGGACAACTCACATAATGTTCTGCTAAAAATAGCAGTGTAGCCACATTAATACTGTCTGTTATGTGAGAAAAAAGAAAACAAGCTGAAATGTTACCTAGTGCAACAGAAAAAAGTCCCCACAAACAAGCATCCCTTCCCCCCAACCTGCAGATCACCGTGTAAGCAGTGCTTGCAAGATGGAGACGCTTACTCCTTAATCTCGATATCTGAAGCTGACACCTCATATCCCCCTTTACACAAATTAAGATATCAAACCCCATATGGTAGTTTAGAATGCACACCAAAAACCAGTAAAACAAAGAAAAGAGCTGATGCTGTTTTATTAATGTTAAAGAAGGCTTACCAGTAAAGGAAATATGTAGACAATTATAACTTCTAAAACTTTACTGCAAGGTTACACAGAATAAACAAGTCTGCAGCACAAGGCAATTATGTGAGCAAAAAAATTGCCATCTCTATAAATTCATAATATACAAAATCACAAATTAGCTCAGAATCCTCAACAGAAAAATAATTCTTTGTGTATTTATTGCTGATAANAAAATATGTTAATGTAGACAATTATAACTTCTAAAACTTTACTGCAAGGTTACACAGAATAAACAAGTCTGCAGCACAAGGCAATTATGTGAGCAAAAAAATTGCCATCTCTATAAATTCATAATATACAAAATCACAAATTAGCTCAGAATCCTCAACAGAAAAATAATTCTTTGTGTATTTATTGCTGATAAGCACATTAGTTTTATTAGAGTAATTTAGGAAATATCATTAATAGTTTTAGGAATAGTTTTGCTGAAGGAGGACCTGGGAGGAGAACTTACAGCAAGCCCAAATCCTCCACTTTTCAGGGTCTTAAGATAAATCCACTCTGTGGGCTAGCAGTACCTACTGAGTAAACATAACCCACTGTACTACAGTAACATCTCATCTGCTTTTCTCACCAAAATGCCTACACAAACCTATCTTTGAAGTTCTTCCTCTGGCAGCAGAGTAAATAGACTGGCAAGGGTCAAATGCATCACACAGGTCTTATATAACCAAGAAATACAATTCTTTATAAATGCTGCACCTAAGGTTTCATACTTTCTGCATATTGCATTTTAAATCTCTTAACTCAGCTTAATACTCATGACCTGAGAAGCAAAAAAGCACAAGCTTGTTCTTTATACCACAGAGTACTCATCCGGCATTTGGTTTGGCAATGACCTGTCATCTAATAATCTAACATTCATATAATGTGATCATACAAGAACCAAGAAAAAATAAGTTGAGGACCAAGTTAGAAAATAGGTTCACTTCTAGTAAATGAATGGGCAGCTCTCAATGTCAGCCCTTCAGATCAGACAGGAAAGCGGTAATGAATGCTGTGCCCACAAATACAGTAAAACACTATAGATTTTGCATTGTTTTAAAGCTCTGACAACATCATCACCTGGTGTCTCTTATAGATCATTTTGAGTGGCTGATCCAGGTAGAGTTGGAGATGAAGTCGCATTTCTTATAAGCTGCTTTTTCTATGTTTTCTTTCTCAGAAAGGCAGAACATTTTTATCAGGATGATCCTCCAATGTTCATTTAGCTAGGGAGTGCAGGAAAGGGGTCAATAGGTGAAATCAATATCCTTAAGAGCAGGTGAAAATCTGACCCAGGTGTAGGTCAATCCTGCAGAAACAGTTTCACAGAAACATTGCCTTTCATATTCTCTGGCAGACCTACAATTTTCAGGTTGCAGCAATTTTTAAATTCCATTTTGCCACTCTTGCACTTAACTTTGTGGTATGCTAAGTAAAAATTACACCTATGTCATCGCTAAAGTGACACACTTCTAGAAATTTATTATTATACTTTCAAAAGCAAACTGTGTGCCATGACACCAAGCCAATTTGAATGGCCTTCTGCAGTAGTATCTGCAAAACTGAGATATTAAAAAACAATAAAGACAGCAATTCCTCAGTATTCAAACTCTCTATATCCAAATTTTTGCTATAATGGCTCTTGAAAATTAACATATCAGCATCACAATGAAGTTTTATCCAAAGCTTATCCACAATTTAAAAAAATGAAAACACAAATCAAAATCTAAATGAATGTAAAAAATCTATAAATACCGTCCACTACCCTACAGTGTACTGAGATAAAATAATAGTATGTGTTCTAATAAACAGTATTGAGTACTGTTGCAAAATTATCCAAAGCCAGACGTGGGTGCACGGGTGTTATCAGCTGTTTCCGTCTCTTTCGCTTTGTGTGAACATGTTTCTGCCGCATCCCCACATTTCCTGTGTATTTTTTTTTTTTAAAAAATAAAACCATTTAAATTCTGGCTGCTACATCAAACAAAGAGGCAGGAATGGTGGGATACTTTGACACACGTCTTTATTTCCTTTATTCAACATCATTCAACACTGAATTCCCACTGCTCACTGCTGCACATGTGCCCTTTCATCTCCAATGTGTATGGGAAATAGGCACTCAGTTTTCAAACAATTTGGTATCTGACATATTTCAATAAATTAGATTCAGACATCGTGATATTATTGTACATCATGTTTAAAATGAGGTTCAACATACAATGTTGAACTGCTTGCAGAGATTTTCCCCTTTATACAACTGGATAATTTTTAGTGGTGAAATTCAATATCTTGCTCAAGGGTATAGAAGAAGGTTATGTTAAAACCTGGGACTTTTATGTGGGATGTAGTAGCAATAACTTCTGTGCTGCATGGTGTCTGTTTCCTGGTTTTAGCTATTCATTTTGGGAATCATGCACTTTAGAAATTTAATTAAAATCATAAAAAGGGAAATACAAGCCGAATTACAGGTCACGAATGAAGCCTCTACCTGAGGCACTGAAACCTAACCCAAATGGAGTTGCAAAATTTCAACCCAAAACTTGACAAAAACTCAGAATTAGTCGCTCTTCGCTCAGAGGAAAAAAACACCCATGAACTCGGAGTGCTTTGCTTGGCCACTGTCTACTTGAGTTTATAGACAGAAAATGCCATTCACTAAACAAAACTGCTATTTTATAAATCTGTAATACTGTAATAAGCAAAGAATGCGTGATAATTGCAAAGAACCAGGAGTGTCACGCAAAAACAGACAAATCCATTAACTGTTAAAAAAGTATGAAAGAAAAAATTGAAAAAAGACATCAAATAATAGAGCAAATTGGAAACCATAAAATAATACAGAAAATAATCAGTGTATTGACAACTGTATAAACAAACTATAAATATAAATGTCTAAACAGACACTTTTACACACAAGTGCACAAAATAAGTTACTGAATTTTTCTACTAAAAATAACCTTAAAACATAAATTATATCAACAACTTTCATTTATTGGGGATTTAACTCGATCTCAAAGCTATACATGAAAAAATGACCCCAGCCTGGTCTTAAATCCAATGCTTTGGTGAGCCCTGATGCTCAGATCGAGTAGCGGACCTCTAAATCCAACTCCTAAATCTCAGTAGTGAAACACATTTTCTATACTTAAGCTTTATAACCAAGGGCATGACAACATTCACCTACATTCACCTCTTTTGTACGCCGTTACAAAGATAAAATGTAATATCCAAAAGATTAAAGTGAAGTTTAGTCAAGTCAGCAAGCCAGTTCAATCATACATTCTTACTCTTGAAGGGTTGATACATACTATGAAAGGCTGTGGTAAATATTTTTAAACAAAAAAAAATACAAAGCGACTGTAGGTGTCCTCCTACTTACAAGTGTAATGCATTTGTGTAATACGATCTGTGGATTGTAAGGTGCACTTATATTTCAAAGAATACCAGCAGTTATAAGAAATGTGTTGTAATATTGGGAAATGCCTGGAAGAGCTAGTTTTATGGCCAATATGTTCCTATTTACTCTGAATCATTTATAATAATTTGTGCAGTATGTCCGCTTTCGATGGGAGGCCATCTGCTTACTCAGCAGCCGAGAAGAGCGTTATACCCCACATGTCCTCAGAGATGCTAAGATACTACTGCAGCAGACCAGACTAGAATTTAGACATGTCTCATCTAGAAGCAGGATAGAAGCAGGTCTGTCTGGAAGATGTATGGCTAGTACCTAGTTCCTTCTTCCTCATTAACGGAAAAACATACAGGCGCTGAACATTCAGGTGTTCACGGCACACTCAGCAATTTCTTTCATCCTGTTCAGTGGGGTGATCAGTAAACTCTTGCTGACTGTGTTTCACTGATGGCACTTCAGAGGCTTTAAGAGTGTTATTGACAGAGCATAATGTAAGAAGTGAAGTTGAATAAAGCTGAATAAAGTAAATAAAGCAAAATCCTGCCATTTTAAAGATGAAACTCATACTGTGGTCACTGTAAGAAAAATAGTGAGAGTGAAATATGCTAGTTTATCTTATTTGGCTGTAGGACCTATACAAATCAATAGTAAAGAACAGAACTTTAAATGTAAACGTGTGACAGTTTTTTGTCATGAAAAAATTTAAGTGTCTGCTGGAAACCTGGTCATTCAAACAAAACATTTAAGAGAACTTAGTGGCTACACACACTTACCTGGCTACATTTCCATGCCATAGACAAACTCTAAACTTTCACCTTTTATGTACAATATGTGCATTGTTCTTACCTTACTTACCCATCAGCATTGTTTACTTTTAGGTCTGGCAAAAGACCAAGTAATGTTTTAAGTGGCCTTGTACATTTCTGGTGTCAGTGGCTAGAAATGCAGTTGGATGGGGAGACTCATTTGTTGAGTATGTCCATAAGTACTTTGTATTAATCATTGTATTTTATAACAAAGGTAGATTCTGGCATAAGGGTCTATAAAATTTAGATGTAAATCACCTAAGGGATAGTGATGCGTAACTTATATGTTTAAAGGGTTTAAAGGGTCTTTTGGGAAAGAGGGAAATAGATGCCTATTGGTAGGCTTTACAGATTACAAATTTAAAGTAGTAAGTCCATTTGTAAATATTATACATAGTGACGCTTCCCATTCTTTCACTTATTTTGGTACTTTAATAAACATTTGAGTAACTGGCCAATAACTGTTGCAACTTACCAGTGCTTGAAGACACCCCCTGCTTCAAGAGGCAAGTTGTGACAATCCAGTAAACTGACCAAATTTTATTTGCAGAAGCTGCTATACAGCTACATTTTATAGTTGAAGGTAGTCGCACTGATTACATTGAAACACTGTGCAGTCTGAGCAAAACAAGGTAAAGTTACTATAAAAAGAACACAGCGAGCACAGAGACTTTGATTAATGTGGAAACGCTATGCAGTATATTTGTTCTTTTCCGAAGGCTTATCAGAGTGCAAATCATTCAGTTTAGTTTCAAGGCAGAAGAAAGCTCTGAAATTACAAACCACTGTGAAGACTACTGGTTACGCGGCGTTTCCCTATGAGACTGAGACTGATTTTGGATCCTGTTTACCAGCTTGATATTCCCTTCCTCATCTGAGGAGGTTTTCACAAATTCTCACCATGTCTACGATTATTGCTGATGAGGGTGAACAGTCACAAAAGAGGGTTTTCCCCCAGAGTAGCCAATTTTACAGCATACTGTCTACGTTCTGAATAAAATGTCGATTACAGACAGCAAACGGTTACCATCAAACTTCTTGAGAAACTGCAGCAAATGGGATTTAATATTTGCAGCTGTGTGGGAGGTCCTGTAAAAACAAATGGAGAGAATATGCATTGCCATTTCTGTCCATGTCGGTCATGTTGATCTTAGTAGTTCATGTTGAACCCCAAATCTTTCCCTCAAAATAAAGACAAACACTTCAAAACCAAGTGAGAAAGCCAAGTTAAATTATTGTGTGCTGAAATTGTATTACACACTGTTTCACATTATTCCTTAAAATGTTCTCTAGATAACATGGCAGAGAAAAGCACACTCATATTTTATGTTTTGTTTTATAGGTTACATGTCTAGACAGTTTACTCTAAGCACTACTACACATAACATTCATTGGCTTATCATTTTCTTTACTATGTTGACAACTGAGTGCATCGTAAAAAAGAAAACCAAGTGAGCTGTATCGATAGGCTAGTTTTAATGTTTTATTGGAAATGTTGCGGTGCTGATGGAAATAGTGAAGAAAGCATTTCGTAGCAGCATTAATTTGTATGCATTATACATGCACTACATATTGTTTATAATGTTATTATATTGATATATTGTACTAAATGGCAACGTAAATAAGAAGACACAGCAGTCAGTCATGGTTGTGATCTGTCTCCATTTAACTTGGCTTCTATAGCCATTTGATACTATAGACCATAAAGACATGGAAGAAGCTGCCAGCAGTTCAGGAACAACTTGTGTAGATCAGAGGGGAAAATAGTTCAGCTGATAAAATTATTTAATTCAAACCTTTTGGTTTAATCATATAAGCGTGTCGTCATCTGAACCTGCTCTAGGGAGCCTAAAGTCAATGTTAGCAGTCATTATATCATAAGAATCAAAACAAATCCTATCCAAATTCAAGTTTTTCAAAATGGTGAGAGTTAGTGGTATCTGTTCAAAGCCTAGATTTGAGATGTGCCTCAAAGCAATTGTGACCAGAGCCCCCATGGTAGTTTAACAAACAGGCCCCGCGTCAGCATGCATGGGAAAGAAAAAGACTAACTGCTGCACAGAGCTTTGTGGAGTTCGACAGGCCATCTGTGAACTGCTGTTAACAGCAGAGAGTCCCCGTAGCCCCTGCAGCCTCAACACAACGTGTTGAGAAAAGAGTGAAACTTCCTGCTGGGTGGAGAACTGCGGCGGTCTGGAGAATCAGAGAAGTACTGAATATGGCTAACAATTGGGGGCGAGGAGACAAAATAAATACATAAGATAAAATAAATATTATGCATCAAAAATGCCTAGTTGCATGAACTTCTGAAGCAATGCAAGGCAGAAGCTCTACCTGAAGCTCAGTAGGAGAACTGGATCATTTTCAGTACAGTCTTGACAACAGCAACTGCTACGGGACTATAGTATATTAGGGCATTTTGTGCCAATGGAAGCAAAAGCCTCCATCTTGATTCATACTAGCAATCTTCAAATTGTTAGGCAGTGCTTGGGAGACACTTTAGTAGCACATTAATTTCTCCCATCACTGTTTTAATTATGATTCTGTAAAGCTAATCCTTACCTTATTTCCTTAAGTGAAAGCTTGGCAGTTGGACAGTGCTTAGTGTCCCATCAGCTGGTTCTACAGCTCAACTTTTCTTTTCTACCACAGTGCAAATTTTAGAGCTATGATGCATCTCTGGGCAAAAACTATGCTGAGTACCACACCCATTTTGTCGGTGTTCGTGATTATTTTTATTTTTTATTCCCCTCTGTTTGGAGAAAGGTAGGAACAGCAGACAAAAGTTGCTATGTGTAGAAAAGGTACAAACATAAGGAGAAAAGAGCAAATTATTGTATCTGGAGCCATTCATGTAATTTCTAACCAGAGCACGATGTTAGAGAGAGAACACACTGCCCCCCCCCCCTTGTGAGTCACAAATTTATAAAGATATAAACATTTTCCAGGTTGTTTACTTATGACTAAATGTATTTGTTCACATCTATCTTCTAAAACCTTACCTTTCGGGAGAGAGAATTTCATTCGCACACTCAGCTGATAGGTGTCAGGAAAATGCATGACATGACTCACATGTCAAGGGCTGTGGGTTTGAGTTTGACTTTGGTGTTTATGTGGAAACTGGTGGAGCAGTGCTAATTTTAGTTCTTTCTTTCTTCTGAAAATCAAAATGAACCCTATTCATATGAATTGATCAGTCCCATGGGATGAAAATGGGATGAAAATAAATGTATTTGAAAAAAATCTTTGAGATAAATAGAGGAACATGTCGAGCAAACAAAAAATAACATCAAAGTAAGGAGCATTAAAGAAAGATGTGGTTGATGCTAGCAGTGCAATGCAGTGAGGTACTGACAATTTTGTTGAAATGGAAAATGGGAGAGGAGTTTCATATGGATCTCAGTAGGCCATGAGAAGAGCTGCATCACAGAAGGAAAATGGAAATAAGAGCAGAATTAATGAAAGAAATGCACAGCCTAAGGGTAAAAGAACTTGGCAGAGATTCATGGATGTATGATCTTGAAGACTTATTGCCTTTTGCACACAGTTAGAAACATGAGTGGGAACAAAAAGGAGAATGGATAGTGCAACTAAAATTAGGATTGTAACCAAAGAAGACAAGTTACTATCATATTGTATAGTGTGGTACATACTATGGTGCTATAATATACTATGGGATATGGTATGGTATATTTAACATACGTATTTACAGAGCTGCTTGTATGTTAAGGACTTGAAAACTTATACAAATGCCATATATGAATTTAAAAAATTCTGATGCAAAACTTGTTTTGACTTGTTTCAATAAAATATACATTTTTATATTTATACATTTTTATTTATACTTATCTGGACATTTAGTTAGGGACCTCTGTTGCAAGGCATTTCCCTTACTATTAAGATAGTCAGTTCTACATATGATTTTTAAAATTTTATTACTCCCAGGGGAAGAGGCTAAGTGAAGCTGAGGCTGTACAGTATAGTCTGTAATTAAATTTCACAGCGGCACAATTTTCGTTTTGTTTTGTCTCTGCACTCTGGCACATTGGATTTGAACTGAAACTGTGACTATGAGGTTAAAATACAGACTGTCAGCTTTCAAGTGAGTGTATTGAAGGTATCAAGGTCAAGTCAACCATGGAGGAATTATAGCCATAATATAGCCAGCAGCATCTTAAACAGCATTTCCATGTTTATTCATTTTTGCACATCCTTGACATTTGATGACTTCCAGACAACCTCCAGTGAAGTGTACACTTCATTGGTCTTCCAGGGTCCACCAGTCTGTTTGCCTTTGCTAAGCGCACCAGTGCATTCTTACTTCTTTAACATACAAAACAGTTGATGTTGATAGATTTGTGTCTTTGCTGTGTCTCGGACTGACTTATTCGGTATTGCCACTTCTTTTGTCCTCAGGTTGAAAGACAGCAGAATGGTCATTGTGTGTATCACATACAGCTGTAAGTTAATGGCTTTCAAATTTAGTTCTCTGTATCCTTTTAATTGCCTCTTTCTGTATGGCATCCAAAAACACACTATTATGAATGGCACTGATCTCACATTAACACCATATTCCACTTCTAAAACATTTTAGCAGTAACTAGTACAGGAACAGATGTTCAGCACAGGACTTCTGCCTAATTTCAGTGCAAAGAAAATACGTACTTTATAATTTCTAGACACACTGTGCCTTAAACTGCATAAAAAGCAGCCCAGTGAATAACACCGTGGCCTTGAAGGTTACTCGTTCAAAGTTACTGTTTCAGAAACAAGTGATTAACCGGAATTTTGCCTGCTACAAACCTTTGGATAACAGAACTGATTAAGCAATGGAATAATTAATAAAAATAATAGAAAGGCAGTCAGTACGGAGCTTGAATGAAGGTTAACCACTGTGCATTTTAGCAACTATACTTAGCTGGCCGGTTTCCACTCATCCTTGTCATTGCTTGCTTTTTATATAACTGAACCCATATGTTTTGTTTAATTTTTTTTTATATACTTGGTGACAAAAAGGACATAGCTGTATTTGAAAATTTTAAAATTATCTCACATGGTTTTAATGAGAGAATCTGGTCACTAATTTTTCAGTATTTTGCGATGGCCTTCACACTGATTTTCAGTGCTAGATCTGTTTAGAAAATAAGTGCTTAGTTTGTCAAATGAATATTTGCAGTGCCTGACATTTATCCAAGCACAGCCATTTACAGTTCTTTGAGCAAAAGGCAATCACTAAGCTTTTCACAAAGTTACTGTCAGACATCATCTTCCCCTTCTGTCTCCATGGATACTACCATTCCACAGATCCTGCTTAGGTCTGGTTAACTATACCCTACCAGTGAATATAAATATCAGTAGGCACAAAGAGTTTGTCAGGAGGATCACATAAAGCTAACTGTAAGGCTCCAGCAAAGTATAGAGTGACTACATGTACTGTCAAAGTAGAACCCAAAGAAACAAAACACATTATAAAGGAAATGCAAAGCGATGACTTCTTCCAAAAGGAAAAAAAAATGTTTGGTAGCTTAAAATTCTCCTGCTTTGAAGAAATAGCTCTGATTGAAGCATCCTTAAAATATAGATGATACCACAGAATGAACAGTACAAATTGACTGCAGACTGGGTATGTGAAAGTATTTAAATGGATGTACTCATTGGTTCTGTCATCAACTCAATATACTTAGTTGTTGTATAGTGTGCAACACTATTAATGTGTATATTGGAAGCTTGTGGTTAAAAAAAAGAGTATTTTATTATTAGCACATACAGTTTAGTCCATGAAGGGCACAGAGAACAGTGACCTTGAAGCTGATCTCATCACAGGAGGGCCCTTTGCACAATCCCTTTCAAGGTACTTCACCTGAATTACTGTTAAAAAAACAGTGAAATACACAGTGAACAATTCAAAGCACCATTTGGTAAAAAATCTTGGGATAACATAAACAATTGCTTTGTCTCTTTCAAGGAGACCCACACTGACTGTAGAGTGTATGCAGTTATTGCATCAAAAGGCAATAAATATAATCACTGGTCTGTATAGATTTGTGTTTTCTCATTACATATCCAGAAGGTAGCACAGAACATTCTAAAATACAAGCTCAGGGGTTTTTCTGTTGTCTGCCTTTTCCATATGATTTTCCGTGCCATCATCTCGACTGGTAATACACAAGTGTTATTAAAAAAAGAGAGCAAAACCAACAATGGCCGCGTCCTGTTTTTCTCATCCGTTTCTGTATGTTCCTCATCCAGGAAAAAAAACTGATTGTACCAGTGATGGTTCCAGAGTGCTGAACTGACACGAACACATTCTTGAGAAGGCCATCTGCTAAATCTGAAACCCTTTCTCCCCCGGCTGTGGGAGGGTTTTATTTTTTTTCATCACTGTGACACAACAAGGCTTGTCGATACCCCTGGGGGACACAGGATGCCCGTGCTGTCATTATCACTTTGAACAGAAGACCTGTATGGACACAGATAGAGGATGAGGGCAGGATGCACAAGTGAAAGGCTATACAAATCTCTGCTGCATCTCTTTTGCTCTGCAGTTAACAGTGAGGAGATAAGTTCCTTAGCATTTTTAATTTTGAGCTGTTAGTGGCAGCTTTTGTTTTTAGAAATTTCCTCTTAGTACGACTGCAGACAGCTAGTATGCAATGTCTTGGCTGATTTCAGAGAGAATTTCACAGATGTTTTCAGTTCTGAACATACCTTTTCCCTCATTAGCGCATCTGTAAACAATGACTTTAATGTGTAGTATTTGCAAAAGCTATTTTTTTATTCATTTCTTAAAATGCAAATTCCTAACTAAGTGTGCAGATGACGAGATGACACCTATTCAAAACGTAATTTTTTACAATCTTTATAGCTTCAAGTTTTATCATGGCAGAATTTGCCATTAATAAAATTTGTGGTGATAATGACTCATGCTGTTTAAATGATATGGGAGGAATGGTTACAGCTGATGCCTTTGGACTCAAATGATACCCATAAGGAAGGTACTCACCTTATATTTCTCCAGTAAAAACTGCACAGGTGTATAAATAAACAAATAATTGCTTCGATATCTCTTTCCTAAAAAACTGCAAAAAACTTTCCAAGTACACGTAAAAATATGTAGGCTCGCTTTTTACATCACAGTTCCAACCTGGTTTTGGGACTTTTTTGAAGTACAGCACTAATGGATACTCAAATCAGTTAATTCATTTCAATAGGATAGTGTTATTACTTCTTTCCATTTTTTTCCAAAGCTACTTGCAATTATTTGCCCACTAGCTGTGTTACCCTGTATTGCCCAAGTCAAACAATGGAAAGGTGAAAAGGTGAACAGTAGTCACAAATCTATAAAGCATAATCTCTGTCTGTTTGTTTTTTATACACAGCTTTGTTTTCAAGCTACAGACTTAATATTTGGCACACAGCTACTTCTCACCCTAACTGAGGCTTTTGTGCCGTCAAGTTCTTTAAGTGCAGAAAAGGTCGCTTAGTGTCTTGGAAATTTCTACTTCAATCTTTGAAATAAGAGTTGAAAATTCAAGCATAGTTGAGTCACATTTATTATCCTTATCTCAATAATGTGTGTAGCATCATGTATGGGTGTGTCATGTGTGTTTTCTAATTTTTGCATTTATACTTATGTAATATATACTATATATTTTTATACTTATACTATATAAAAACCACACATTTCTGAACAGGATGGCTTACAATTTTGTTCTCACGTATGATGCTTTAGATTAAGAGAGAGCCTGGAATGCAAAAAAGAAAATACTGCATTAATGTGTCTACCAATTCAAATATGGCATCATTCCATTAATAAATGTATTTCTGGAAGCATACAAAATTATACTATTAAAATCAATATTGAATAACCAACACTAAAAGCACTAGAAATGAAGACACCATACTGTGAGCCAATAAAGCAGAAATTAAGATAAGAGAAATAACTGTGAAGCTGTGCAAGACCAGTGAATGTGTAAGTGTACACTCCAGGGAGTGATAGAGACACAGTGCACATTTGTGTGTCTGTCTCTTACCACATAAAACCTTGTGACAGCAATGTCACTGGCACTCAGGGACAATAATGCTGCCATTACAAAAGCACAAAAGGCAACAAACACAGTAGAATGCTGCACCTCATTCGTAAAACACATACTGGACACTAAACACTAACATTACAATTGAACACATAATGAATGTGATAAAAAATATTTTCCTCTCTTTGAATAATGCATACGCATAGTAGGAAACACAAAATAGCATTTTCTGAATGTTCTGTTTTAAAGTCTACTTTTAAAGCAGTGAAAGCATGTAATTGATTTTATTTTTAAATGCTCCCATAGGGAGTTCCCCCAACCAGTTAACATTAAAAACCGTAGGAGGTATTAGACATAAAAATACTTAAGTTTGATTGCTGAAGGTGCATAATGGCAGAAAGTCCCCATGGTAACCCAGCAAAACGGCATGATTTCTCCATGGCAACAAGGCCTCCTCAAGAATACTAATGCATGCAGCTGGCCTTATGAAAGGCACAGTAGCCAACAAAGACAGCTCTGTTGCCTAACAATAAACAGCAATGTGTGGAATTTGATAACAGTACCTGTAAGGGAAGAAAAATACTTTTTTGCACAAATGTTTTTAGCTTGCATCATTATCTGTTTCACATATTTTCATTTCATTGAATTTCATTTCATTTCCATGTCATTTTTAACATCTCATTCATCAGTGTGATACATGATTATGAACTGTTTAGTTTTTCCACATGAAAATACTCAAATAAAAAATTATACATTTATTGTTTTCAACAATATTCATGTAAAATGGGTATTTGTACCTAGATTTGGTTTATCAGACAACTCAGTCTCCATTCTTGCAGTGGACTGGTCACAATCCATTCATATTCACCCATTTCAATTTGTCCTCAAAGTTATTTGTGGCACTTGCCCACTTCCACTTTCTATCACTGCAGCGAGACAGTCCCCCCAGGACATGATTTCTCACTATGTAGGGCTTCGTTGCTAGGACCACAGACGGCTGGCCTGGAAAAAAATGAGCGATGTGCTTCAAGACCTGTGGCACATACATCAGCTGGGGAAAAAAATCCCACTACATGCATGAGAATCACTGAGGTCAAATTCATAATCAATAGACTTCTAAAAATAAATTCGTAAAATGGAAATCCATACTGCCTTATAAACATTTTTCTGGATGGAAATATTTAGTGTTTACAGGAGGCTGCTACTAAATCATTTAAATCATTTAAAATAATGTGATCAGACATAGTGATTTATTAAGAGGGAGAAATGTCATGGTGATTAACAGTTCTGAAATGTTCTGCTGTCTGTCAGTCATCTTCAACTGAACTATTTCAGTCTCTTGGCAGCTTCCAGTGAAGCCCCACCGTTACCCCTCTCTAATTAAACAGGATTCTGCTGTGACTTTTGAATTAAGATTCTATCTATTCCACTTTAGCCTGTTCATATTAACGTGGTTATTTGAATATGATGTGCTGAACTAAGTTGCCAGTGAATTTCAAAAAGTTTTTAATCCTAATAATGACCTGCAGGATTTTTGAACCATAAAACAAGTTTTAGGTTCAGTTCCAGCTAGGGACTGTTATCAGATGACTCCTAAGCAATCCAAACAAAACTATAAGCAAACATTTAATACATCTTTCTGAATAAAATGCATATATCTAATGATGAATATTGAAGTGCTTGGACATACACAGTGGCAAAGTGAAACAGCATTTAAAACTGACTATAATAGTAGTACTTTGAAGTAATACTTTGCATAAAAGAAATTAGTCTCACACTAGAAAACTACTAGATGTACATACTAAGCCATATTGTGAAAACGTGCCTGTAGCCAAAACTCTTCTGTCACGATCAAATACAATAATAATCAATCTCCAGGCCTCCCTCTGGAGTGTAACAGCAAGTTGCCTTTAGCAAAGTTATAAGTTTGCTAAAGCACATGCAAAAAACATGAAAAACTTACAGTGTGCAAAAGCTAACCTTAAAAGAAACTATGTGCCGCACAAGATCACACTCTGGACTTCATAAAGTAACTGAGAAATGTAAGGAAGCAACATGCTACAGAGTGTAAGTAGAAAGTCCACTTTTTACATATACCAGCTTGTTTCCAGCGCTGCAGAAATCAGTTTTCTCTGTTTTTAACCACTTTATGGCACTCATTTTGATCACATTTTTTAGTTAAAACTAGCATGTGGGAATGTGGGAAAAATTTGTATTGTTTTAATTAAAAATAATAATGGGGCAAATAATTTTTCACAGCACTGTATACATCATTTGATTTTATCCATTGCTGACGAATATCTGGCTAAGCTACATTTAAAAAATCACATTAAAATGTTTTTATTTGCAAATGTTCAGTATTGCTAATATATATGATGCCTTTCTGTTAATTCTAGAATTAGTAATTTAGTGAGTTTATTGGTTTAGTTGAAGCCAGCATTTTCTATAGAGAGCAGCAGTTTCTTTAACTATGCAAATGAAAAACGTCTATTGAAAAACTTTAAAAATGAAAGCAATCTGTAAGAAAGAAAAGAAAGACACTCCTTATTTTCTTTCAACTAAGAAAAGCTAACATGCAGGAAATGTGAACATAAAGTCCACATCTGCAACAATAGGGCTGCAGCCAGGAAGCTCATTTGACTCAATGGTGCCATCTAGTTGTAATCCAACAGAAACGGCCTAAATAAACTGCTGAAAAGGACTGGCACAGCAAGATTTTCAGTAAACGCTACCCTTTAGATTTCAAGTTTGGATACAATATATACCACTATTAAGTGTACATTTGGACTCTTAAACCTTGACTTCATATCGCTCATGATTTCTTAAAACTCTTAGACCCCACCAACCAGTAGAGGGCAGTGCCAGTTCTGTTATGGACAGTATATTCCCACAACCTTCCATTAACTAGAAAATGTCTGTTATTGTAGGAGGACTGTTAATAATTGTGGATGAATAGCTAGATGCTCAGTCTTCTCATGTTAGTGTATTAATTCCTGTAATTCTCTCATACGATTCCATGGTCAGATGTGCTTCACTTTTTTCTCAGTTATAGTCTTTTGTTTAGTCCTTTGATTCCAGGTCATTGTTTCAGTGTTGAAGTTTCCAGTGGATTCGGTTATTCACCTCTTCCACATTCTTGTCTCCTTGTTTTACCCCTTGGCTCCTGTTTGGCATTGCCTTCCCTTATCCTCCCCATGTTTCAACTGTTAAATCTGTACTTTAGAGACTACTCATCTGCCACAGAGCTTCAGAAGGTAGTCCAATGGTAGTTCCCTGGAGATGCGCCCAAATGGAAATGGTTGCTACTATAGGCAGAAAACCAAACATATCTTGGTTAAAGATGGTGAGTCCCAGTCATTATAAACCTTTCAGTACAGTAACCATTTTTCTTCCTCTGACATAACAAAAATCTGCTGTGATACACAAATAATGCATTATTAGAATGGAAATATGCATGGATCAACACAGCCTTCAGGCTTCTGATAAATTATGTGAGTCACAAATTGATGTTGAGACACGTTTATTAATTCCAAGCAGAATAGATTATACGCCTGGGCATCCTCTACAATATATTACAGCAGTCGTGCATTCAAGTCACATTTTTGGAATTGCTAATCAGCAACACCAAAAAGATATGTACTATACAGAAATTACTGGCAGTGTTTTAAACACACAGTAATGAAAACTAAAAAAAACAACATCACAATGCAGCCTGTATATTATATTTACTCTATTAAAGTATTCCCAGCTGTAGCATCAAAAAACCCTGCTCAAAACGCAGTAAGGCATTTGTATTTGATTTTTTTTTCAAAATAATCGGAACATTTCGAAATATCCAACCTTTTAAGTATCTGCATTGCAGAAAATAAATTTTTTTCTTGACTCAAGCTCCTATGTAGTCTATTTACACATACCAGACGGTGCCGTGATGCTGTCGCCTTGTGCCTTCGGGTTACAGTAGAGTGAAGCAGTGTAAGAAAGGACCTAAATTTGCAGAAAGTATTAAACCAGCTATTTGACACTACTATTACTACCACCACTACCACTACTACTACCACCACTACCACTACTGGAATATATGCACCATAACAAGGAATCAAACGAATCCTGTGAAAATCCTGCAAATGTGCCTGGTTGTGGCATCAACTTTTGTATACATATTTTTCCCTCGCTGTGGACAAAAGAGTGCAAGAGGCAACAATACAAAGGTAGTTAGTAATTAAGGCAGGAGTAACGTGTCCTCACCTATTTCTTGGTGTTTAGCGACACCTAGCGACAGAGTCAAAATTCAGCATGGAAGGGTAAAAGGTGACTCGTGAGTTCCATTTCTGTGATTTTCATAGGGGACATGAGCAGTAAAGGACCACTTACAGATCAAGAAATTACTTACAGATTGGAGAAATCAGTTATGCTGGGCTTTTTCCAAGTTGCCTAGTTCTGTCTTTGTTCACTAGAAATTTTCTATTGTGCCTAATTTTTTTGCATCCTTTGCAGTTTTTGAATTCATGCCAGGGTGTAAGATTGACAGTTTTCATGTTTGTCTGTGTATTTGGATTTGTCCCTTCTGGTAGAGAACTATGCTGCTGTGTTTAAAGCCAGACATTAGTCCACAGGCCAAGTGGTGGCTATGCAACAAATTAGACTGAAAAGTGAACAACATTTGGCCCTGGTACTACTGTGTTAGAGATTTCACTCCTCTAAGAACTTCAGTATCCTAGCATTATGTGATCAATTTGTGATACTCAAATATAGCTTAAATATTTTGTGCTTTTAAAGGAGCTTTTTAGGTACATTGTTACAGGAATCCTGACCAAATTAAATTTTTCAGTTTCTTTCCATGGGTTAGAAGAACTGTCTGACTGCATACTATCAGGCCAGTGCAATCTTGAGGTGGTTGGCAAGTGTATATTGATGTTATTGTTATGCAGAAAATTTTTAATTTATTTTAGGTGGAATTTAAATGTTGGTATTCAATTTATTTAAGGTGATATTTGTTCAGGAATGGATTGTTTTTAAGTCGCATCACAAATGGGAATTCACCTAACAGTCATCACAGAGCAAATTCATCATTTTATTTGAAGAATTGGTATATGCCTTTATGAAGGCTATTGCAAAGCATCAAATTTTTTTCCTTTTTGTTTATCACTGAATTAGCTTACAGTATTTAAGTGTGATCAGCAGTAATTCACTTTTACCTGCTCAATTCTATTATTTTGTACTTCTCACAAAATCTGATCTGATTCACTGATTTCATTTTCTTTCCAGAGTAATGTCACATTTTGGAACGAATTCTTAATGTAGAATGTCTTTATTTATTATAACTTTATCTGAGGTTTTTGTAGAACTTATCCTGTGAAAAGGTCCTAGCCCATCAGAAAACACCTATACAGCTATCAACCCATGACTTCAGCATGATAAACACTTTAAACATCAGTTACCTCATTAGAAAACACTTAATGTTGTCAGTAATTTTCATGTTTATAACTATGGTACAGTTTGTACAGTACAGCACATTTCACATGTTAGCCCCCGCAGTGTCACTGCATTACAAATGAAAGCTGAGAGAGCGCATGTGCAGGGTTTGCAGTGGGAGTTTAGTGCTATGAGATGTTTAATAAAAGGAATAAAGACGTGTGTTAAAGCAATCTGTCGTGTCCACCTCATTGTTTCACACCAGCAGAATTTAAATAAATGGACTTATTTTAAAAATGAAATATGCAATAAATGTGGTGATGTAGCACAAACGTATTCAGACAAAGCGAAATAGCGGAAAACACCTGTCCACATGCGTCTGACCTTATATAAATTTGTAAGTACACTGTAGAATTTATTACAACACATACAGTATTATTTTATTACAGTACACTATACAGCATTTATTTGTAGATTTTTTTATTTATTTAGATTTTTATTTGCAGCTTGATTTTTGATTATGATAAGCTTAGAATAAAAATTTATGACAGCAAATGTTTCCATTTGGATACTAATATATAGGTGTTAAACTTGAAGAATCGTTACAGTGAAGATTCGGATATAGAGAGTTCAGATACCGAGGAATTGCTGTATGTGGTTCCACTAGAAAAGTTAACTTTTGAACTACAATTCAAAATTCTAATGATTTATAGAATTACACCCTTTTGGAACTTGTCAGGTAGTGCTACATGATCATCTTGTCTAAATATTTTGGTATTTTTTCCATTGTTTAGTGTCATGTTTAGCTGAACGGGTTTTAAGAACACAGCAGCAGAATGTGATCAGATTAAAAGAGCAAGCATGCAGGTGATGATGTTTAAAACATAAAGAAAGGACTTTCCGGTTTGGTAAAAACCCTAAGGGACTCAGGTCACATTTTAATTTCTTTCCCATAAAATTATTAGTAATTAAGTTTTTTTAATAAGAATTCACAAGCTGATCACCAGGAACAAATGATGCTAGATATGGGATGGAAGACTGTGTCGTTGTTTTTTAGTCTTTAGTTGTTCAGTTTTCTTATTTAGCCAATCTTTCCAGTAGCTCTGCAGAAGTTAAAGTTGATTATATCTGTTGTATCTTATGAGGCATTTTGCTGATATTTTAGCATTCATTTTTGGATAACCCTCTTTCCAGCAGGTGTCATCAGTGCAGTACTGGAAAGTACACCGGTTGATCACTTCAGATTAATCCATTCCCTTGGCCATGCAGCCACACGGTCATTTGGACTGCAGAATGAAACTCGAGCTCCTGGAGGAAACATTCATTCTTAACCACATTCAAGCAATACAAAATCTAATGATGATTCATCTGGGATTAAACAAGTTGTGAGTAAGCACTACCAGATTAAATCAATATGTTTAAGTGGGCTGGAACTAATTGTGCTAAAAGGAATCTGAATCATTTAGTTATTTACTACTAAAGGACTGCAGCTACAATTGTTTATTCATGTTTCAATTTTGATAAACTAATCACTAAGTTTTATTTGAAGCATTATTTCATTTTTCAGAACAAACGGCATATATTTATATATGTGTGTCTTTTGTACTTTTAAAATATCTTGTTCAACAGTGGCTGAAGTTTAACTTTAAAAGAATATTCAACATGAAATAAAAATATCTGGAATGTCGAAGGGTGGGTCACAATTTTTATGTGGCCGAGCAGTTGATGAATTAACTTCATAAATGATACATAATGGTGTATGGTTCATAAATAATGTAACAGTCTCCTGAAAATTCAGTCCAGTGCTATTCATCTCCCCATTTCAATTATCTTTATCAGGTTCATGGTTCCTCAAATTTTGCAGCTATAGGGTTTAAGAATGCAAAATTAAGAAAAAAATCGTAACTATTGCTGCTAATAGGTATTCTGTAAAACGTATCTATCTATCCTTAATAACCACGTTCAGTTCAAAGTCACACTGGGGCACAGACTTATCAGGAAGGACAAGAGCAATTTGTATAAAATTTATGACGAGTTATGGTGGACAGCAGCGCTGTTGTTAGGGAAAGAATGAATGCAGTGTGCTCAACTTGTTAAAAAAATGTGTCTGCTTGTGTCAGTTAAGGTTAAATATTCACATATTTTTGAACTGTGTAAGTTTTCCATCTTGTGCAGTAATTCCCTTTTTGCTGTTGTGAATTAAAATGTCCTTCTAATCTGTTCAGCTTTGGAAAAATTGAATGCATGTACATTACGTTCAAAGAGAGGAACACTTGAGCACATCTCCAGAAGCTCTACAAGAAGACTTTGTGTTGGTCTTTATTGCTGATGCTAAGTCCAGGTGCTCAAGGATGTGGCAAAGTCTGTCTCTACACGAATGTCATACAGAAGAAGCTCCCAGCCCAGTCAGGTCATACTGGTTGTCAATGGTGGCAAGGAGAGGGGAGCCGTGGGCACAAGTAGCACAACCTGGATTTGAACTCGAATCTGATCTGACCTGGTAGGGTCAACTAGGTGAGGATGCCTGATGTTTTAAGACCCAAAACACCCAATGATCCCCAGTTACATCACTCAAGATGTGTTCAGGTACATACTAAGATGTATGAAAAGAAAAAATAAAAAAGATAAAAGCATTAACATAAAATGCAAGACATAGATGGATGAGGTGTTCAATCTGCAAAAAGAGCAATGAAGCATGCTTGATGAAAGTAAAAATCTAATTATATTTCATTAAGAAAATAAGCAAATTTATAACTTTATAAATAATCACAAGAAAAATCAGAGGTGTTTAAAACCAAAACCAAAAGAAATAGCTGGTTAGTAGCTGTAACACATCCTGTAACAATTGTATTATTTCTAGTCACAGTTTTGGTTAATTAAAGGAATCCAATATAGAAAACCACTCTCTGCCTAAGGTGAGCATCTTATTAGTAAGACACTGACACAGTCTTTAAACAGGCTAGTGATACTGATGAATCATTTCGGCACATTCTATACACTGGAACTGCTAACACATAAACCTACCGTGTGGCTAACAGTTGCATTAAACAGACTTTTCACAAGGACCTTCTATCGAAAGACATTTACCACCACAGAGCTTGAATTATAATCCATGAACTGATGAACTCATTCCACACTTCTTACACAATGAAGCCCTAGGAATTAATAAAATGAGTGCATTAACTCAATGATGAGTACTGTAAAATAAAGAAATAGACATAATATGTTGACCTTATACAGTTCTGAAAAGGAATATTTGCCTCCTTTCCAATTTTCTGCAATTCTCTAATTTCACAGGTTCTTAATGTTAACCTTGATTATATCTTTTTTGAAAGTTTTAAGACTATATGAATGGAGTCTGAGACCAAAAAAAATTGTACCGTATTGTATTTATGTAATTTTCTTGTTGTGGAAGACAATGAAATGTGCAATCATAGACGTGAAAAAGTAATTATCCTCTAACTTTAATCAAACTAATTAAGTGTGTAATTATAGTGAGAGCTGTTTGAATTCAAGGCCACAATTGTATTTAAAACAAAACGTGGAATTTCAGACAAAGAACCTACTACTAACAATCAAACATGGTGATGGCAGTGTGATGATCTTGGGATGTTTTGTTGCCTGGGCACCTTCGGTCACTGAAGGAACAATGAATCAGTCTTTCTATTAGGCAATTCTAAATTAGAATGTTAGTGTATCTGCCCATGAATGGAAGCCGAACTACAACTGGGTCATTCAGCAAGGCAATGGTCCCAATCATGCAAACAAAAAAACTAAATTAAATCTTTGGACTGGACTAGTCACAGTTTCGAGCTGAATTGAATTCTTTATGTGGCAAGACCTGAAAAGACCAGTTCATATTCAAAATTGTGCAAATGAAACAGCTGTACTCAGAGGAGTAGGCCAAAATATCTCCAGAGCAATAGGAAACTGTGCTCAAAAGCTATGTGCAGCCTAAGACTGGTTATCTGGATTCCTTGCCATGAATAATCTGCTTCATACTTAAGATACTGGATTCAAAACTAACCATTCCTCCAAGACTACCCAGTTTGCTGTCATAATCTGTCCACTCAGTGGATCCCTTTATTCAGTATTCATTCCACTTGACCTCTCAGTTAACCATTAGATACTGCTTTTATCTCTTGGAATGAATAGGCTTGAGTCTTACCTATTAGGCAGATTTTGCTAGGTGGTTTACTATAGCTCTCTGTCTTCTTCTCAGTCTGTTACCACTTGTGTTCCACAGGGCTTGGACCTACACCCCTTACTCTTCTCTATAAAAACCTCTTCCCTTAGCTCTGGCTTTGCCTCTCATGGGTCCTCCTAGCATTGCTGATATTGATAATGGTGAGCCCGTCTTCTTATTTCAACCTGCAGCTACAAATATATCCTCTCATACTGCAGTTTGCCAAAGACTTGTTGGCTTGGATAACAGATCACCATCAACCTCTCCAAAACCAAGATCTTTGACTCCCTAGCAGGTCTGATATTGTTTAAAGCGCTATCAAATTGAACAATTTGCTCATTTCATTCTCTTCAAGTATGTCAGTAATGATCAACTGTAGTCTCTGCTTCTACCTTTTCAGTGCACGTTCTGTTTGCCCCACCAGTGAAATTATAAGAAAACAGTACTGATGTCACCATTTTCTCTCTGAAGCTCCATTTATATACTACTAAAACTGACTAAAAGATCTTATCAAATTTAGTGTCAAAAAATATCAAAAAGAGAAAGCTGGAAAGGGGGCAAATAGTGTTTCACAACACACATTCTGAACAAGTAAACCTTTATGTTTTATTTATAGCATTAATTTTATGTATCTATAATTGACTAGATGACGTGTAAAAATAATTTCTGAACCAAAAATCTATGTCAGCTGTAAGCAGATTAATAAAATATAGGCTGTTATTTTAGCTGTCCCTTTATACATGTGAGAAGCTAATTTGATTTTGAGCTGTGTCCAATCTGTAGGGTCAGTAATCTGCTCAGGCCACCGCTGGGGAGGTGTTCCAGAAACACCACCTTATGCTGGACTGCTGCTTCCTGAGGACCATGTCTTCCCTCATGCATTCCTTCCTCATATGCTGATAATGGTCTTCTTCCTTCAGATACCACACAGGGGGCCAGCGGTGCTTCTCAAAATACTCCTGGTTTTCTGCTTGTGTCATAGGGAGGTAGAACATACCCAGCAGGTCAGCAGCAGTCACCAGATGCTTCACAAATTTCATGAAATCAGCATAATAATTATGGCTAGATTTGTAATTTGATTGATGCTGTGTCAAGACCCAGGAACACAGGTGAATCCCAAATTTTTAGCACCGTGGAGCAACCTACTGGCACCAACACAGGAATCTGACTCGCCTACTCCTAAAACTAGTCAAACACTTTAAGCAAAGAGGGAGACAACAGTCCCCTTATAACAACCCACGACAGTTAACACAACTACTTACAAATATAAAGCAGTAACGCATTATAGGGCTCATCATGCACTGCTTCTGAATGTTTGTAAATAATTAGGTGTCTAACCCTTGTGGGGAGTTATAGAGTGATTCTGGACCTGAGGTTAGAAGTTTCACTGACCATGTTCGATTACTGACAAATTTAAATCAGTGTTACTGTTTAAAACACCAATGACAGAGGCAGGTTGTTAGAATAGGAAGAATATGTTCGTCAATAAAGCAAAATACACACAATGTAATACAAAGTCCATCCAAACTACACTTAATACACTACTCTAGGTATTTGATAGCAGCGGCACATAAACACTGATCCCACCCGCACAGTGTACCCATTACTGATAGAAAGAAGATCATCCTGAGGAAAAAGCCTATATAATTGTTTTATTTGTTTTTACCTGTTTTAGTCACTCAAAACTTCCACGTGTCCGGAGTTTTTTAAATTCCCTGCAATAATTTCCTTACAGTCCTGGCAACTCCTTTTTGTCAAATTCATGGACACAGCTTGTAAAATGTGGTCTGAAGACACCAGTGGTGAGGGAAGGTATTATGGTGAAGAAGTGCCCCAGAACACGGCCTATGCTACAAGTGCACCAGCACAGCATCATGTACTCTGTAACCAAAGCGTCTCCTGAGTGCAACATCAGACCAAAGTAGCACTGCATGCAGTGCAAAAGGGGGTAGAAATGTGGCAAGTGGTTGGGAGCACAAGCCAGGCTAAAGAAAAACTCCACGATAAGTGATTCCATTTCTTACACCTTGGATATGGGTGGTGGACTAGGTCATGACTGTGCTTTTCTCTAAACCTGGTTGTGATTTCCATGAACAGGACATTAAGATACAGTTAAGGATCCGAGGTTGTCTGGAGGGAGTTATATGGGCAAATCCCACTGGGATGAGATTCCAGGGCAGATTCAGGACACACTGAATGAATTGTATCTTTTGGCTGCCCTAGGAATCAAAGAAAGAGCTAGAGACTGTTACAGGCAAAGGAGGATCTGTTACAAGAAAGGGCCCACCTGCTGTCATACCAGTGTAGCTCTCAACAAGAACAGTGGACAGAAAAAAACAGAAAAAAAAATTATAATAGGATCAGTACATTTTAACGGGTCCTTAAGACAACAACAGAAAATGATATAACGTCATCACTGCAGAACAGTGCTTATTCTCTACACTAGCAGTATGTAGAACTATGTCTTTTGGTCTGAAGTGTATCCTTGTTTTTATTCCATTTGAGCACATCCGAATGTTTTGCCATATCTTTATTATAATACTGATTGAATGCAGTACAGAATATTACATTATATATGATCTATTTTTCCTGTTTGGAATAGAAATGTCATTATCAAATCTATTATTATTTGAATGTCAGCTGTATCACACCTAAGGATCAGTAGCAAATATGTAAGTAGTCAGGCAATTGAATCATCATTAAGATGCTGTGTTTGGGAGACTGAAAGGTCATTACAGCCAATTTTAGACATATATGGTGTAAAATAAACCTGTAAACCTAATGCGTTAATCATGTAGTAGTCCTTAAAGCTGTGTTATCAGCAAATACAAGCATAGCAATATACATTTTTACCTGGTGATTTTGACTTGATTTCTTTGCGATACTTGGAACAGATGGTGTTATAGTGAGTACAGATATGATGTAAGCACCAAGCCGCTAACTGATTGGCATTATGGAACTAAAAGAAAAACAAACATGAATCAGTTGAAAGGGTCAAAATGTACATCTAAAGGGAGGAGCAGCACTGGAAGTATACAAACTACAATTTGTAACCAGTTATAACCAGGTAGCTAAATGTTCTTGAAACAAATTTCCATTTCTTCCTAGTGCCATGGGTTTCCATACACACCTGAGCCAGATCAAGATAGGTTAGGACATCTCCATCAATATCCTCTCCTCTTCTTGAAGCTTTTACAAGCTCATTCACAGCATACTGTTCTGTCCAAAAAATAAATTGATTACATGAATACAGATACCAAAATCCTGCTCAAGCAATTAAATTGTGCCTGAACAGGTAAATTAAAAATGCACCTAAATTCAACAAGACAACTAAACCAACATCCTATCACCAAAAGTGCTTTGTAAGTTGTTCAAACTTTGATTAAAATTATTTTTATGCCTATGGCACCAAAAGTCAAAAGTTTGAGTTGGAACATTTTCTTCAAGATGCATTCAGGTAAGTTTCAAGAAGAAATCATTCAATACACTCTATAGCTGCAGTTGCCATGAATGTAGGCATTGCGTTCACGCTTGCTTCCAGTTTGTCCTAAGCAAGCATTGCCCATGGTGCCCATGTATACTCAGTTGTTAGACTGTATATAAATACAAGGTCTGCCTCAAGGAAAGGCACACATCTAAAACCATCACCCTCAACATCTGAGAGTTTCATTCAAAATAACTGACAGATCAAGGGTAAAGTTTTAAATCTAAATAGTAATAAATAAAAATTTCATGAATAAATAATAAAGACACTTGAAAACAAAGCTGCATGTCATGCAGCACTAATGGGCACATCTCTCTGTCACCCTTCTATCCAAGAAGCCTACCACTATTCCACTGCAGAAACCTACCTGTCAGAGCTACTAGTCGAGGAAGACAGAGTCTATTGGCCAGAGCCAGTAACTCCACAGGGTCCTGATCTGCCAAGGGGGACAGCTGATTGGTGTAGAGGTACTCCAGCACCGCCTGCATACACACTCTGCTGGTATTTGGGAACAAAACCTGGCAACCCCAAACAAACAATGGGGAAACCAAAGCTGAGTTCACAAGATTGTAGCATCATTCTTCACAACACCTGAGTGGGCTCTTTCAGACATCTGTCAGACTAGTGAAAGGAACATAAAAATAGACTAGTTAACAGTTCATATCGACACCTTAGGTGTTAGAGAAAGAGAGGGACATATGTGATATTTTTGTCTTACAACTTCAGTTCAGTTTCTACTGAAATATTTTTAGGACATCAGACAAAGCATCTGCGAATGTCTCAGATGTATGATAAATATGGTTAGGAGACTGAACCATCAACCTGTTTTTTTAGATGTTATACTTTATGTTATGAACACTTTATTGTTTAATACATTTACATATATTTTATAGATCAGCAGCAATGAATTAAAAAATAAAGGATAAGAATTTCTGTTTTTGGCAGGAAACATCTTTTTGTTGTATAATTTTTATGTATTTAATAATGTGTGACTAGATCCTCTGTCTAGTTGAGAAAATAAATGATGACGTTTATGATATCTATCCAGGACGGGGCTCATTTTCTAATTACTGTAAAAAGTCTTTTAGTCCTCTTTTAATACTCTTTCAGATTTGCTTCTGTTATTTGTAATACTTAGAAGAAATACACAGGAGTGAAAACATTGTAATTTATTACATACAACTTTTCAAGGTCAAACTTTCCTATTAATAGAACAGAGAAGGGTTAATGAATCTTCAAATATGAAAGATGTTCTAATTTTAAAAGTGAAAATGAAGAATTATTTACCTAATAAGTTCAGTATCGGCTTTGTTAAAAATTTGAGTCTATTTCCTTTAGCAGGCTTTACATTTTGTATGTGTCTGTATGTCTACATTAAAGTTGGAACAAGCACTACCTCTTTTTTGTTCAAAAGTTATTCACATCTGCTGGCAAAAACTATTTTTGGTACAGCTTACTTATCATGTTTTAAACCTCACCTCATTGTTAGCACTCTCCGCAAAAGAACCACTGAACAGGGCGGCCATCCAGTCACTGCTTGATATCAGTATGGGCTTATGGGCACTGATAGTTCCATCATCCAACCTAAATATGACATCTGCCAGAAAACAGGACTTGAAGTTACTGCCCTTACGGATACAGAACCAGCACCCTCTAAAAAAGATCACAAATATTAAAACATAATTTGAAGTTGTCTTTTTGAATGTATTAAGTTGAAATATTTTAAACTTTTTTTGCAGGTAAGTGCAGTAACTGTGAAGGCAGACTTGTAAACTGAAGATTGCCAAAGTCTCACAAGACTCCCTGACATATTTGAGCAAGCTGTTTAACCTGAATACCCAGGTATATGAATGGGTAAAACTAGAAGTTGTTGAACAAAAACCTCAAACAGTTAAGACAGTAATGATAATAATTTGCTATTCGCTTCCACACAACAGGGTGGTATAATTCCATTAAATTTGTTGTATTAAGGGCTGTCTATTATTATGAATCATTCTTGAGGTGCAAACACAGAAGTTTGAAGAAATTCAAACCTGTAAATGTGCCTTTTGCCAGGCATTCTTTTATTCGGTTTGCTTTTCTGACATGAAAGGCTTTTGTGATTTCCTGATTCATGAAGCTTTCATTGTTGATAACATTCTCCACCATCATCCTGAGGTCAAACACTTCCAGGATTTCTGCTATCTGCGCAATTTTCATCAGGTCCTTCTCATTCTCATTTAGCTCTCCTGTATACAGGAACTGGAGCACTGCAGTGAAGGGTACCAGCTGGAAAGACTGGTCCATATGGACCACAGTCATAAGTACTGTGCTGCCAGTAATGGGGATGTTGACCATCTCTTTATGAATGCTACTGAAGGCCCTACTCCCAGACACCAGGGACAATTTAGTTCCATTATCCAACCCACTGATGTCTGTCATCTTGAGGCTATTGTCACTTCTGGATGTTCTAAGGACAGAGGTGGAAGGAGGCTTCAGATCCTTGGCATCCTCCTCCGTTTTCATGCTAATGGTCCTGACTAAGTGGTCTGGCTCACAATGCTTGCTTACAGCCAAACCCACTGCCTCATCTGAGAGGTCCATCTGAAAAAGGTCGTAGAATTTTGAAGATGAAGTAGATAAATAAATTCTGTGAGCAAAAACATGAACATGACCCTGAACAACAAACATGACATCTGCACATAGAGGACTGTCCAATAGATACCCAGGGCCATGTCTATTCTTGGGAAGAGATTCTGGGATGTTTATAAGTGGGGGAGGAGCCATAGGAGGCAAGAAAGGGGCTTGAAGCAAGGGTTTCTGGACTTTTTTCAGGTGGGACTTCCAGAACTGGAGGTGTCTCCTGGAGATGAGGGCTGCTCTAATGGCATTGTCAAATGTGTCTTTGATACCAAACTGGTCAAACACACTTGTCTCATAGTATGGAATGCCAAGCTCTTTGGCAACTTCACGGCCACTCTCAGGAGGTAAGATGTCACTTGGTTTTATAGGCCTGGTAGAAGAAGAAAAGGAAAATTGTAACTTTTGCCAAATAAAAAAACATATTTAGTTTAACTAAGGCATGATTTGTTACATTTAAAAAGTTATTGCATATCAGCATATGAGGATAAATTATTTCATTTACTGGCATCACTGTGTAAGTGTCCTAAGAATAAAGCAACTTGTACTTATTTCCAACTTCTTTAAGTATTGCCCAATTTATGAAGCTTTCCTTATTCATAATCATTTCCTTATTCATTTTCATCATCAGAAAGTCAGCAGCTGTGTTGCATCAATAATGGCTGCTAGGTTTCTGCAAAAGCAACCAAATCATTTAAAATCATTGATCACATTGCATGAAGGTCAAAGTGACAAGTATACCGTGCCAGGGGCCTCCGGGCTCGGTTGACAGCTTCTAAGTCAGCATAGCGTAGGTCAAGCTGACATCCCACCAGAATCACGGGAGTTCTTGGACAGAAGTGTTTAATTTCCAGATACCACATGGTTTTTACATGATGGAGAGAGCTAGGATTGGCAATAGAGAAGCACAGCACCACCACGTCTGACCTGAAAAAGAAGAATGCAGTGGCACATATCAATCTGTCATATTCTGATCTAGTTAGTAAAAAAAATAAAAGCAGGAAATGCTAAGTAACTGCATGCTACAAATTTGTCAAATGTGCAAATGTGCATATCTGCTGTTCTACCACACTCTGTGGATCCAGAGTTCATGCAAAAAAACTGTCATTCTCATCTTCTTTACAGACCTCTAAAAAAGTTCAATAAAAAAAATTGAAACAATAGATATATAGATGAATAAAAAACAAACCCATGCATACTTTAACAAACCAATACCATATTTCATAGAGTGAAGTTAGTACATTGTCAATATTGAGAGCAGCACAGCTCACCACAGAGAGGCAAAGTAAAAGACAATCACCATGTCTGTCATTGGAGCAAAGAAAGACAGTCGTGCACCATGGACTGACGCAACAAGCAACGGGCTCAGCACCTGCTCCACACAATACTGGGTTCATTTGCAATCATACAGAAATGGATAAAGCTGAAGTCATCTAAAATACACTGTTGTCAAACTTACAGTTTCTCTCAAGTCCAGAATTTAGATCATAGGAACCCTACAAATGAAGAAGGATTATACAGTATTGTATTTTATGTGGAAAGTAAGTTGGATTTCTTTATTACAAAGTATATATGAAACAATGAACTCTTTTGCTGCTAGGCACTGACTATCTGGAACACCATAGCAATTCTAACAGATAAAAGCACTTTTAGCAACTGGTTCTGTTAAGCATGTGTTTTTCTTGCAGCAGCACTGCAAGGATTGCTATTTAAATCGATTCGTTATGTGTATCTATTTGTTATGTATCCAAATTTAAATTTAAATTTAATCAAAATCAAGGTCAGACCAGCAACAAGCTATACATCTTCAGGCTTCTTCCACACTCATAGACATTTCCAGAGGGAATTTCCTATATACTTGCAAATCACTTGGAATGTTTCTTTCTCTGCATGCTAGGCTCTGCAGCCATGATCTCTGGGAACTGTTAGCTATTTATTTAAGCTTTCAGTTTTTCACAACTCCAGATCCACAAATAAAATTGTAGGTAGGTATGTAGGTAGGCAGAGTTCTGCTTACATTTGAATATCAATAAAATGCAATCATAATATTTAGAAAGGAAAAAGACAGGATTATCAGGATTATCATATACGGTGTAAATGGTGTCTGTATAAACATTCTACATTTAAAATTAGGTCACCATTGCATAAATCACAAGGGAAGTGTTCTTTAATTGCTTCTGTAGTGAAGCTAAGATGATAAAAAGCAGCCAGGGGGAATTGATGTCATCCAACTTACCAGCAGAGTCCCTGTGCATGTAATTATTTTAGAATTTGCATAACATTTCTAGGTATTCCTGCTTCAGTTCAACAGACTGAAGTGTGTCTCAATACTAGTGTACCTCCAGAGCTGGTAATGACAAGTAAACACGCTTGTTTTTGAGTTTACCTGTCTCAGGCAACAGCAGAAGTCACACGATTAATTAACTAGAGACCTTATTTCCAGTTGAAAGGGAAAATCATTTCATAATATGAGGATGGAAAATATGAATTTAAAAACTATAGCTGTATAAAGGTAAAATGTTTTTCCTTCAAGAATATTTTTTTATAACTGCAGAGTAATGGACTGTTATAACAGTATAAATTTATTTTTTATAGAGGTTTCAAACTTTCAGTTATTATTAGTAATCTTTTGATATTCTGGACACCAGTTTAGTTTAAAACAAGCAAACAAACAAACAAACAAACAAACAAATAAAATCCACTGTCCAAATACCCAATACCTTACCTTCCATATGCAAAGCGTCTATCCTTATGATGGTCCCCAAATGTGTCCCAAAGCCTCAAGGATACACTAACCTCATCAACGACATCTCGAGATCGCTCCAGAACCTTCATTCCATTTAAATGCAAAATGGCAAAAAAAACATGCGTTAATCAAATGGAAGTTATTCTTAGGATTTATGAAAATCAAAATGTAATTCATGCTACAGAGAGATATTCTTAGCTCTAGAGACAGGTCTAACCTCTTGACAGACGCGATATTGATCAATGGCCCAGACAGTGGGTACATGCGTCGACAGGATTTGGTACTGGCTCAGGGTGGCGTTGCAAGCTCGTGCACAGATGAGTCTGGTCTTCCCAACAGCATTGTCTCCCACTACTACGCACTTGATAGTTTCGACATTTGGCCTCTCATAGTCCATAATAAGGTTAAGAAAATGACTTCCCTTTTGGCAAGAAGAAAAAATTCTTATCTACCTTTCTACATTATTTAAAATGTAAACATACTTGCACCCCATTTTTAAATGTTTCAAGATTCTGCCTTGTAGTCTATAACTACGTACATATAAAATACACAAACGTATATCAGAGCACCTTGGTTATTCAGGCATGGGTTTGACTCCAGCTCAGTCTGTGTGGTGTTTTGATGTTGTCCACATGTCTATGCAAGTTTGCGCTAGGTGCTCTTGTTTCATCCCACAATCCAAAGGCATACATTTCAGGTTAACTGGTGACTATAAACTGTCTGTAACGTGTGCCTGCGTGAGTGAATATGTGTGTGTGGCTCCCCTGCAAGGAACTGTTGTTTTGTCCAGCATGTACCTTCCTAACCTACTGCCCAGTGATTCCAGGATAAGCTCCAGACTGCTGCGACCTTGACAAGGACAAGTGGTTAACAAAAGTGCGTGAGTGTGATCAAATGTATACCAATATATATTTGCAAACTACGTATGGACATCCACTGGACAAGTTGGTTTTATTATGTAAATGTAATTCGTACATGCACATTGTTATTCTTTATCATGACCAATTATTAAAACCATATTTTCAACATAGAAGGTATTCAATAGCCATGAATAAACAAAAAAGACTTAACAGTGAAAAAATAACCTATAAAGTTTATCCTCTTAAAAGCTGTTTTTTCAAGCTTTTTTTATATTTAGTTTTTTTCAGAAAAAGATCGTTTTGAACAATCTATAAAAACCAACAAACTATCTAAATGCATCATAAATCACATTATAATTGTTAATTACATTTAAAAATGACTGTGTTTGATATCTCTGGTGAACTAATTTATATTCCATTTTGACAGTATGAAAATGATATGGTAATGATATGGACCACTAGTCCAGCACCTGAAACTCAACTGAAAGCTCAAAATAGTAAATTCTTTATCACTTACAAAAAGTGTAATAATTACATTTAAAATTCAAACACAAATTACTTATTTCATTAAGATAATGTTAGGAACCAAAGATATGTACCATGACAAGGTCAGTGTGAAAACATTTTCATCGGAAATGAAGAACCTAAGAGAGATTAAAAACACTTGCAACATTTAATTGCAAAAAATGCAACTGCCTATCAGATAAACACTTAATAGAATATTGAGCTTATATGACTTGGGAAAAACTATTTTACTTTTACGTATCAGTGTATCAGTATTTATTTACGTATTTCATGCTTCTTGGCACCAAACCAAGTATTTCGCAGGGTGTCTGAAGGCTCAATACCTCTCAGGTAAATTTAGCAGCACCTGCCATTTTTTGAAAACTGAAGAAGGTTAAATGGGACGATGGCAAATACTGTACATTTTGACGACAAAAGCACCTACCGTTTCCTAGGAGTTGAGTCTTCTAAGCGCCAACCTGAACCCACAACCTGAACACTTGACAGTGTACAATAAAATAAAATAGTTGCTGCTAAAATATTCAGTATAACGCTACCTTGAACAATGCTCCGAAATCATTTCATAAATCGCAATTATTTCCCAGCATAAGAGCGAGAACTCGAAAAATAATCCCCCTTTGAGAACTATACTTCTTCCTTGAGATTCTCGAGAACATCACCTGCTCTGCGAGCACGAGGCACATTTTAGCGCGTCCGCTGTGACGTCAGCGACCTTTTGTCTATTTATAGCGGACACGAGACTTAATTGAAGGAAAACAATACGGTCCCGGTTGTCATCGCGGGGGTACTGAGGGTGATGATGCAATGCCATACATACGACAGCGCAGCATCTGGCTTTACACTAACGTAAACAATGTAAAAATAATGGATGTAAAATGTGAGCCAAATACACAGTAAAAACAATTTTTATTAAATGACGACTAATAATACAATTCGGCAAGACCGTGATAAACACTGATGAAAAATATAATTCAGTGTGACAATCATGAGTATACAGTTTGCAAAAAAATAAGGATGAAAGGAAACAATGCAGACATCTAGTTTGAAAGAGTTGTCGAAGGTGCGCAGTACACCTTGATATAGGGTTCATGTACCTTTGTAATAATAATAATCATCATCATTCCAACTGCAGCCATTCTGGAGGGAACAGCCAAGAATCACATGCAGTCACAGGGATTTTTACAGCTCTGTTGGGATATCAGCTTTTTATACTGTCATTCTTCAAGCTGTCAATGTGGTGTTATCTGTAACTTAGCTGGGAGAGGCACTTTCCTTGAAGAGCAGGAATGACAACTGTTTTTATTCTGCAACATACAGAAACAGTAGAATAGATGCATTAAAAATGCATTAAAAAAGATAAATAGCCCAAATATTTGAAAATCATAACTTAAGTGTTCATAAAATTTTATTGACATTAAAATTCGGTAAGACATTTTCAATTTATCTACAGTTTTATTGTGTATATACAGTTGTAAACAAACAGAAAAGTAAGACGTAGTTCTTCCCAATCAAAAGTCATCTTATAAATTTCACTTTTGTTTTCAAATGTAATATCAGACACAGTCCTTCTCGGTTGTAGACTACATACCCTTTTAAAGCAGAACAAACTTACATTAAAATATTTCTAAGGAAATATTACAGCACACCTCTCCTCCTCTTGTTACTCACTAACCTATAGGTTACAATTCTGGATCTTAAACTGCACTGACTGTTGCTGTGCTGAGGTAAACATGGGACTGGATCACTGTCAACAAAAATATTTATCAATTAAATCTTCCAGTTTACACTAATCCAGTGAAGACTGCACTTCAAAAATACACTACTACAAGTATCATATATGACAGGCCCCTTTAATATGACATCATTCTAGTGCTGTTCAGTCAAGCATTTGATATGTCCTGTAAGCTAAACTACTGCCTCTAAAACTCTGTAAGGTTTCTTCACTGTAGTGAAGCTGTTAAAGCTGTCACCTTGTTATAGAAGGGCCCAGCTTCGAATCCTGCTCCTGCTATAGTGTTGTTGAGCTAGGACCCCACCCAGAATTGTTCTACTAGAAATAATCCAACTTAATAAATTAGTAAACAATTGAAGGTACATTTGCATGAAAGTATGACAACACAACTTGCATTGGATAAAAGCAGCAGCTAAACTACAAGATAATTATAGTGTCTCCAGCATCTTGTAGAAAATATATCAAAAGATGGGTTCTTCACTGCTCAAGCCCTGCAAAAAGAACAACTGTTCCAAGAACATACTGGAAAATGTTTGTTCACACTATTGTAAATGTTCAGAACCTTTTAGCTCTGCATCTGTTTATGGGGTATTGAGTTTCATGAACTGAGACAGAATGTTATGATCATTGACATTCATTGAGAAAACAGTGAAGGACAAATTGTCAGACCATATCACATTCCTGCACTGTTCAAACATGGATCTTCTGTGCACTTGGTTGCACGTAACTCTTTTAAAGAAACATTGCCAGGTGTTTCCTGCTTTCAATCTTGCCCTTAACTTATGGTGTAATATGCATTTCATTACACTTTGTTGCTTTACAGAAATTTCATTCTCCCATCATGTTAATTTATTTTCTCCAGACCTGAAAAAAAACTTCAAAATGATTCTTCTTCACAAGTTTAAAATTTCAGCAACTTCCATTATTGGACCACTTCACAACTGCTCATCAGCACTATTCTTTTCAACGTTTCTCAGTTCTTTCAAGAGATACCAATACCTAATACTGCTGCAAAAAACATGATTTCCTTATACAATTCACTTGCATAGTCTCTCAACAAAAGCTGGACATTTTACTGGTGCAAGTAAAGTACTTTACAAAAAGCAATTTAGTACACATTTTTTGCCCTTCACATTTAGACCTTTCTTCTGTCATTTTCATGTTTCTATCCTTATAATTACACAGCTTTAAATGAAATGTATTCATGCCTCCTCAGTAATTTACTATAAGGCTGTCTTTTTGGATAATTTTCTACTTGCAAGCCACTGTGATCACAATAAAGATAAATACCGTTTTATCTCCATCAGATCTATAAGTCATCAGCCATTAATAGACTTAATGCAGCAGCAAATCCTTTATATGAATTGCAGGAGCTTTTGGATATTTGAACATCTACAGTTCAATTCATTCCCTACTGCCTCATAAATGTGTCTGAGCAGTCAGTCCTTTGCTTAGCAAATAGAAAATAGAAAACATTCTCCAGAAACACAGTCCGAACTGGATTCATTGTCTGATCTTCAATGGTTTTTAAAACTACATGCATGAATTCAGAATTATTTAATGATATACTATTGTCGAGTTGACGCTTCAATAAAAATGGTACCTTTTTTTGTCATTAATGCAGAAGGAGAGTGTGACAGAACAGGTCTGCTGCTGTTGTGTCTGCAGGAAACTTACTCCAATCAGTTCAGCTAACTTAGTGGGTGCACATATTACCATGAATTTGAATTTCCATGTGTAACACAAAAATTCTACAAATACTAAACTTTCCCTTATTTGATGTTCAATATGTGCAATGCTTGAATGTTACTTGTATGTTAATCACCCATCAAGAGTATTTACTTTTATATCTGGCGAAAGACCTGTTTTTCTGATGGCTTCATAAATTCTCTGTCTCTATGGTACTCGTGCTCTGTTTTGACCTGAAAACGGATGTGGATGACTTACACAGCAAGATGTTTGTGGATGTTTGTAATTGCTGTACTTGGGTTATTCATTGTATTTTGCAATAAGGTTGGATTATAACATAAAGGGAAAAGATAGTCATACATAAATCACCTAAACTATCTGGATAAATAATGTCATCAACTCCCTTTTATCCTATATGGTGGTCTGTACTTACTTGGTGTATATCTGTATTATTGTGAAACACTTTTTGTGTGATTCGGTCTTTCCTAAATGCTGAAAGGAGGCTATTTAAGGTTCAAGGTTCACTTTACTGTCATTCAGATGGACGAGAGAATGAAATGTAGTTCTTTCCAGTTCATGATGCACATTACACCAACCAGACAGCATGACAAAAATGGACAAGACAGACAAAATGAGATACTTAGTAGGATAGGTAAACAAACAAACAAATAAATAAGAAAATGAAGATAAATAAGTAAGTGAACAAAAAATGAGTGGTATTTACAATAAGTAGATGCCACAGTGCAAATAGACGGTTGTGGTAATGATACAGTGGATGGTGGTCAGTGGTGGTGGTCAGTCTCTGTACTGTCTGGGGTTCAGCAGCCTGATAGCCTGAGGGGAAAAGCTGTTCCTGAGCCTGGTGGTGTGGGCCCACAAGCTGGGTCTTACAGATGACAGTGGTGAAAACAGATGGTGGAGAGAATGAGATGGGTCCGTAGCAATGGCATGAGCTTTCCTAAAACCTCATTTGTTATAAGTTACCTAAGTGGTGGACAGTGAGGTTGCAGTGATGGACTGGGGAGTCTTCACTACCTGCTGCTGAGCTCGCCCAGTTAGAAGCCACTGTAGAAGCTGGTGAGGATGGGGGATTTAACCCAAGGTCTTTTCAGTGTCCTTAGGAAGTGGAAACACTGGTAGACGTTCTTTACCATTTGGGTTATGTTATGGTTCCAAAAGAGGTCTTTAGTAATGTAAATGCCTAGGAATTTGAAGTTGTGCGCCAGCTTCTCTGCTGAACCACCAGTACACAGAGGAGTGTGAGCAGCTTGAATCTTTCTGAAGTCAATGATTATATTCTTGGTCTTTTTGACATTGAGAGACAGATTGCTGTCCTTTCATTTCTTGAAAACCTGGGGGTGATGATAGTGGATTTGAAGCACTTTGAGACAACAGCTCAAACCAGGTGTTAAAAATGTCATTGAAGACCTCCCCTGGATTGCGAGCACACTTCTTTAGCATGTGGCTGGAAATACCTTCTGGTCCTGTAGCTTTTCTTGTGTTAATTCCGAAGCTCTCCACACATCAGCTAGGGACACAGACGGTACAGAGGGATGACAGAAGGAGGCACTGTCAGGGTGGTGCTGATGGCCTCAAACCTGGTGTAGAAGTTCTTAGCGTGCTGGGCAGAGATATATTGCATCATCAACAAGGTTGTCCTTTCCCTTGTAGTCAGTAATGATCTGTATTCCCTGCCACATCCTTCATGGTGCATTTTCCACCAAAACACTCCTGGATATTCTGGGGGCAGGCTGCCTTAGTTTGCTTGATGCTGGTAAGCTTGGCCCTGATTGCTTTCAGTGCTCCTCCATCACCAGATTTAAATGCAACATCATGTGCCTTCAGCAACAACCAGACCTTAGACAGATTATGTATGTTCCACTAAGGCTGGGCGATCTTGGAATTTGGCGGCAGCTTTAAACATGTTCCAGCCTGTATAGTTAAAACAGTCCCGCAGCTGTCTCTCATTTTCCCTGCTGCAATGTTTCTGTCTGAGTGCAACATTAAAAGAAAAAAGTCCGTGCAGTTTGACTAGTGAGTCCAACATGTGTCTGTACAGCCATGTTGTCATCAGAAAGAGAATATGTCATTTCTCATCATGTAACGCATCTTAGCCTAAGTATGTCCATTTTATTGTCTAGTGAATGGATAATGACCAAGAATAGGGATGGAATCTTAGGGGATTCTTCCTTAGGAAATGTGCTGCCGCCTGCTTGCCACATTTCCACACCGTTTTATGACTGCGGCTCCTCCTTGACAAGCACACGAGGCTGTGCTGGCAGAGTTATAGTGCAAGAGATGTGCAGGTTTCCACTTCTAGAGCAAACAACTGGAAGATCTTTTTTTGATTTAAGACATGTCTTTTGATATATGTGTTCAGTGTAGAGAGGGCTTATTTTTCACAGAGCTGCTGCTTGTTTACACGCCCCGTGTTTGAAATTTAATTTGAAGGCAGCATTTGATCTTCTGAGAAACAGTGCAGATGCTTACTAATGATCTTTGTCGGTTCTGTTTTATAAAGTCCATCTCTAACTATTGTATACATCATCTGTCCATCTAACCCTCTCTTATTTTGTTTATTTAATAAAAACCTATGAGATAAGTTGTGGGCTGAACGGTTGCGATTTACCAGGGGTTAAAGAATAACCTCAGAGGTCGCACATTCACTCTTCCCACAGAAACAAGGTGTCACAGAGGGTTTACTTTTCACCAAGGTCCTATAACAACATCCCACCTGAACCAGAAGCCTTTAGGCTTCACAACATTGTCTTTATTGACTGTCCCATGTATTGACTTGCATGGCTAGCAACAGTCCTTTTCCCTGTTCATAGTACTGAGTACTCCGAATGCTTTTGTAAACTGAACAGAAAACAGCTGAGGTGAAAAATGAGCCTTCATACCTGCTACAGGATATTACTGACCAGCAAATTAATTCTATCTGTAATTTAAACTGCTATTGTAATTTTATTTTTGTTAAATATTATAGGTGCTTTAATGGACACGACTGAATTAATTAACATAGCATTAATTTCATTATTTTCTCTGGTTTTTGGTCTTAATATAGGCAAAGATATATATAATTGTGTATGCTTTACAAAATTTTTCATTCTAGGACATGAAAAAACCTATTTTCCTATCAGTGACAGAGTCTGGGGAAAAAAATAAAAAGGAATGCATTGCTACTTACTTTTAGTTATGCCAAAAATTAATCACAATAAAACTCTGTACTGAATGAAATGTTGGAGTCTCTTTATATTAAGTTGCTGGTTAGATCTGTTTCTATGACATGAACACATCTAGTCTTGGTGGAACAATTATAAAACATGGTGGATTCATGATTTAATTTGTTTTTGCAAGCTTTTTTAAAATTGCTTTGACAGTTCAGTACAAAGATGAGCTATAAGAAACTGTTCATTTTTGGAGACACATGATTAAAATTTAAATGTCAATTTATAATGTTGTACCTACCCTACCTACCCTGTGCTTGAATTTATGAGCAACTTTTGTACTTGCTTTAATAATAAGAAAAGGTCATTAGGAGCTTGGTCACTGTGATTTCGAAAGTTTCACAAACCAATATTGACTTATGAAAGTTTTGTGCTTTACTTGGCTTTATTTTAAATCCACCTTCAGGACACCCATGAGATCCCTGAAATGGTTTCAGTCTTAGTAATACTTGAAAATAAACCACTTCGAGGCTGGAGGGCTTTAAACAGAATTGTTACTGCAAATATTAGATATAATTCAATGAGTCATATAAGTCAACAACACATATGGGGTTCAGTGATTTATTTTTTAGACTGAAAACTGTAGACGTAACAAATAACCTCTAAGAAATCCACAAGCCAGTAATGTGACATTGACATTCCATATACTTATTTAGCTTATTTAGTGTAGTGTAACATAAGGGTAAAAGATATTCATACATAAATCAGGTAAAGTATCTTACTGTGTACAGTAAATTATCACATACTGTACAGTATATTACAATCTATATTTACTCACCACATATGCATGTTATTGTGATACCCTTTTTGTGTAAAGTGGTTCAGTCTTTCTTAAAGGCAAAAAGGTGGTTATTTAAAGGTTTTTTTTGCTCCTCTGAGATACACTAATGCGGATGCCTACTACCAGTATTTGCTGATGACACATATAAGTCATGGAGTCTGTTTATTGTACATAGTGCCTGTTTTTTTCTTTCATCTAGTTTTGCACTTTACTAAATAACTTTGACACTGTAAAAGTTTTGCAACTTACCACCAATTAACGAAAAATCCCCTGCAGACGCAAAGTCACCCCTTACCGAGATGCGAGGCGTGAAGGCTAATGGCAAAAACAGTGCACATCTGGCAAGTACAAAGGGGTGCTTTTCAGATGAACAGGTTAACAGACTTGTAGGTTCTGTGTCAATCACTGCTTAAGGCTTCATTACCAAGTTCACCCAATGACCTCAATGTAATGCTCATGGTAGTCAACAGTACATATGTGCCATCCTGGATTTTAGGTTATATTTGCTGAAATGCTCATATTTAAACAATATATGCCAACTAGTGATAACGCTCTTGTTTCATGAATTCATGAAAGCAAGGAACAAGTGAATAATGATACTTCTAAATTTGTGATTCAGAAAGCAGTTTTAAGCATTGTATATTTTATTGTCACATAATAATGAAAAGATATCTTCTATGAAATGTCCAACATTTTTGCATCTTAAAATACACTAATATTGCCTTTCACTGAAGCAATGGTAACAACTATACTTGTTTCTGCCAGATGACCATTATTCCAGAAATTTTGTGAATCATCTTTTTCCTCCCTTGAGAACAGCTTTTTCCATGTTCAGCCGTCCAGTAATTTCTGAGATTTTAGTCATGGATATGTACATTAAGCAAAAAGTGGCCTGCAAAGTTTTGGAGATTACTTTGGAGTTTTTCCTGAGAACACTAGTGGTTTTTTGTTATGTTAGAAAGGTTTGGTTGAGCAATCAGTAATGGGCAGAATGACTGCAGTTTTAAATGTTTCCTTTTCATATTAGTGTGACTGGGAACTGATGGAGGCCCAAATCCTTACAGTTGACTTTATACACCTTCTTGGAGCATCACTGATTCCTTATGGGATGTTGCTCAAAAACAAATATATATGTAATTTTATATACATTTGAACCACATGAGAAAATGTAACTACATAATTTAAAAATGGCAGTATGGTGATACAGCAAGTAGTGCTGTTGCCTCACAACACCCAGCCTGTTCAGGTGTGGGTTTTGAATCCAACTTAGTGTCCCGTGGAGTTTGTATGTTCTCAAAAGGTGTTTGAATCAAACTGAAGTTTAACTAAAACTTACAGTCCGTCTTTGGTCTGCTTTATTATTGCTCCATGAACTGACCGACGAGTAGACTGTGCTGTGCCAGAGCTGTCACCAGGGTCACAATGGGGCTGCCCATTCTGGGGTTCATCCCAATGGAGAGCTCTAAGTTACAGCAGATTAGTAAAGGGCTTTGTGCGGCAGATGTCTGAACAGAAGACAGAGGGAGACAACATGCTATATTCAGTTACTGTCAGTTGGGGACAAAGGTGCCAGTTGACATTGGCTATTCATAGACCATTTTAGATTTCCCTGAGTCAGACAGGATTGTTTCACTCATCTTCTGGGCATAATGTAAAGGCATACTGGAAAATGTGACAATGACAAAATGGAAGACATTGTAAAAGATTTAATAGACCTAGATAGTGTTTTGGCATTTTAAAATGGCAATATATTTTATATTATTGTGTGCTATTATGGTAAGTCATTGCTGGGAATGTTGCCTAAAGTAAATAATTTGGAGTTTGGATTACTTGGGAATTGGGGGAATTGGAATTGAGGCTTTTTTGTATGTTCTTCAGAATACCATAAAAATCCCTCCAGTGCAACATTTTAGTTTGTATGTATTGTTGCCTAAACTGAAACTTTCATTCATAATTTGTGAAACTGTCCTACTTTAGCAAAGATGAAATCGGTCAGAATAGTCCAGGTAAAGTAGGACAGTTCCACAAATTATGAATTTCATCCTCATGGGTACACATGGATGCAGACTGTGATAGTAGACATGAGGTTCAAGACAGAACCACACACAGCAGAAGTCAGCTATTAGATGGGACCCAAATGTGAAAAATGACACACACATACTCATTAAACCCTACCAATATAAATTTTGTAACTCCATTTCAAAGAAATCAGGAATGTTTGAACACTGGTACTAAACATGAAATTTTAATATCATTTTGGTTTTATTTATTTTTTAGGTGAGTACTTTAGAAAATTCTATACATCCTCAAGACATATTTAAGGTGGTAAACCTTTTCAGTTTAATAAAAAGCATCTAGAAGGATGAACTGATTAAGGGAAACAGATGGAATAAGTTTTGGTTTAATGTCACCCATATGTACTGTATTACATTCACTTTAATTAACAGCTTCTGGAATGAAACTTCTTTGGTTGCATGCCTTGCATTTGTGATTATTACTTTTGATACGGAAAATTGCTAAGAAAGTAAATTAATTATATTATAATTAATATTTTATACCCTTCTCTAATCTTTCAGATATAACTTTTCCATAATTCCAGTACCTTTCTGAATGACCTTTCCTACCTTATTCAGCAGCTGTGGTGCTCAGGGTCAGTAACTCTAAGTCTAGTTTCTCGTCTTAGTCATTGTGCCTATTTCGGGAAGCAGTGTACATAATGTGAAAGCCAAGCCAAGTTCCCTAGCTCCCAGATTCAAGTGGTTTTGCAAAATTACTTGTAACGCTATTAATATTTTAAAGATGAATAAATTTCTTTGCATATTTTAGCCACCAGTGGCTCATTCACAGCAGGTTTGTGGAGTTCATCAAAATTATTTGAAATTCTTTTAAGAGAATTACTAAAATATGTGAAAAAAAAAAATTAATCTGTACTTAGAATTAAGCAATACTGTGTGGTGCATTTTCAAAATTCTGCCTAAAGAAGGGAATTTCTGCAACTGTTTCTTAATTATTTCTACATGGGGTCAGAGTTCTATAATGTCTTTGGCAGAATAAATGCTGGGTTGAGTTAAAAAAATGCTATGAAAATTATTTTTCTGTCCTTGTTCTCACAGACCGGTGGCATTTTAAACTCAAAAAAGGAAATAAAGTAACATATACAGTACTGGGCAAAAGTCTTAGGCATGCAACTTCAATGTGTGTTGAGAAGTACAGGTAGAGTCTTATCTACCATCAGGGAGGTTTCTCATTGGTCCCAAATTCAGTCTGCAGCCTGAGAATGACCTCAAACACCCAATCTCAGTCATATAGAACTATCTTCAGCAAAAAGAAGGAATCCTGCAACAGATGGTATGGTCCCCACAGAGCCTTGATCTCAACATGATCAAGTCAGTCTGGGAGGACATGCAGAGACAGTCAAAGTCTGCACAAGAACTGTGGCCAGTTCCTCAAAATGTTTGGAAGAACCTACCAACCTCTACCTTAAACTGCATGCAAGTTTGCATAAGAGAATCAATGCTGTTTTAAAGGCAAAGGGTGGTCCCACCAAATATTGATTTGATTGAGGTTTTTTTTTGTCTACTGCACTTTTTAGAAGGTTTATTGATTAATAAGTATTCATGGCATTATTTTTGGAACCATCCTCTCTTTATAGCAAGGCTAAAAAGGCTGCCTAAGACTTTTGCACAGTACTGTACATTGAATTTCCATTATGTTGATTGAGATGAATATAACTTAATGAAAGCATGTTTACAAAAAAATTCTCAAAGTCCCACCCAGGGGAGGAAGCTTTGTCTGGCCATGTTCCAGCCCTTTGCATCCTCTGATTCTGGAGTTAGCATACCACAGTGCTCTTCTATTCCCTTCTCCAAACCTTCAGTGAAGTGAAAAGGAAAGAAGGTGGCCTGCCTTCTGGCACTCAGATGGTCTCCAGGTACGAGGACTAAAACACAGCTGAGTTGGGAGCCCAATCTTAGAGCAGCAGCTGGGCCACACTGGCAGCTCTTTATTATGTAAATCTTGAACTCCTCAATGTAATATATTCTGTTACTCAAGTCATATAACTACGCTGAAATTTAAAACATATCAAGTGCCTCGAAAATCATTCTTAGAGCATTTTGCCATTTTTATTTTTCTTTCATTTATTCTCTCTTCAGTTCATGTCACTGTCATCCATTATTCCCTGAAAATGAATGAAGAATAGTAGCAAACAATTTAACCTAGAAGTACATACAAGAAAAGAAGGGATGTGAATCCTTACATGTCCTTTGCTTTAGAGAATTTCAGTAGACTAAGGCAAAAAAATCAAAAACTAATTTCTCTACTTTTTTACTACATTTACCCAGTAAGACCCAGTAGGTATGTTTTTATGTCTTTGTAAAAGGTTCTTTAACATGAAGTGATTTAAAAAATCTCACTTTATAACAGTATTGGTAATCCAGGTTATTCATGATTGCCCCATTTCTGTATAGTACAGTTTATTGTTATCATTTATTATTGCAGGCTTTATTATATCTAATGCAGTACTTAGCAGCTTATAGTTTATTCCAAATGTACATTTTTTGAGAGGAGAAACCAGACAGATGAAATGAAATGGTTACAGAATAGACCTATTTACAGGCAGATAACATATATAACACTCTTTCTTAGTTGGAAACTTCTACCCAGTAAGAGCACTGTGGACCCCTTGCTCACTAGTGTTCAAAGGAATTCACTCCTAGATTCCAGCTATGTGAATCAAAGCCAGCTGGGTCCCCTGCTACCACAGTTGGATTAGATGCTCATGTCAGCACTGGACAAATACTGACTTTCTCGTTTGTAGAAAAAGGGTTCCTCCAAGGCACTCTGGTGAAACAGAGATTGAGATTTGAAAAAGAGAGCCTGAGAAAATGAAAGAAACTATGGCCAAACTTCTCTGTGTATTATAGCAGGAGCTCCGTATAGTGTATTCCCACAGCCTTTATCCTGTTTGCGTTTCCTGAAAAGTACTAAAGTCTGGTAAACAGGCTTATTTTTCATCTATGTTCATTCCATAACTAGAGGCAAGCTATAGTAATAATGTTTTTGTTCATTTGCACATTCATAGGTTACAGCTTGAATGATGTATTAAAAGTCTCTCAAAGTTCTTAAACATTGTATAAAACAAGGAGGATTACAATTCATTTTTTTTAATTTTACATGAAGAAAAACAATGCAGTTCTTGAATATTTTACTTTGAAAAGATTTTTTTATGCAAAGGAACATACCACTGAAACATTTAATACAGCTACTACAGCTATTCAGCTTAAGGGCAGCATTTTGCCAAAGAGTTTTGCAGCAGGGCCTCCTGAGACTTAAATCAGTAACATTCCAGTTATAGGCCCATGTCCTCAACTACAATGCCACACCAAAAGAAACAAATATTATGAGGAAAGATAAGAATTGAAAAATTCTTATCAGTGAAAAACAGTGAAAAACTGTTCACTTCCACCATGATCCATGATTACAAGCAGAGACTGCCAAGGAGAAGGAAACTGTATTTCCAGAAGTGGGCTCTAGTGTCTTTTTCACTCATATTGTTCTACAGTAAAGGACTCCACTTTCTACAAAAAGAACAAAAATATAGCAACAATAACTGAAGAAAAAAATATTATTTCAGGAGAAAAGTACTATTTAAAATCTTCCTGCCATGAATGGCAACCAAATTAGCACTTTATGTTTGCTTGTAAGAGGCTGTACATTACATGCTCAGGTCTGACAACAGTACTCAGATTAAATGGAGAGTCATGTGACAAGAACTTCTTCATTTAGATTTTTTTTTATATAACTGTTTTGAAAAACATAAGTAAATCAGTGGGTATGTTGTTTCCAAGGAAATTCAGTAGTGAGTCTGGATGTGTTGCTAAGCAGACTGGACTGATGGTGATTCATTTAGCATCTTTTTCATGGGGAAATGGGTCTCACTTCTCACCAAGGCCCACCTGGAGCGCTGCAATATTAAAATGTCCTTATAATATCAATGCAGTATTACAGCCCAAAATATTGATATCTCAGCTGTGTAGATAAATAAATAAATAAATAAATTTGTGTGTGTGTGTATCTTCTAAAACAGAAGATCTTTTTAAACAGACATTATACCTAATGAACAGGAAAATTCCATTTTTTAAAAATAAGGAACAGTGTTAAAGTATTTCTTCTGAAGAATTTCTATATGTTCCACTTATAATTTTTGTTTTTCTGAAAGCTCTACCAACATTTTGAGCTAATTCTAATTTACTGTCAGAAATATACAGTTAACAACTAATTTGAATACAACCATTCAAATTCCTCCACAAGGAAATTCCTCCCTGTTCCGGTTCCTGTTTTTGTTTTGGGACATGTTTTTGTGTTTTGTGTTTAAAATGTGGCAATGCCTTCTTTGATTTTTCATAATAATGTTGTGTTGCCATAATACTTTTTTCGTGGTATTTATTAGTTACTTATTAGTCAATGATTATATTGCAGATACACTGCTACTTGTAACCTTTTTCTTGTTGTATTTAATCTGTAATCACACTCCTTTACTTGATCTCATTTGGTATGAATAATAAAAGTAAAACGTGATCACATAAGGTTAAAATTACTTTGGGGTGTATGTTTATGTCTTTTTCCAGAAATACAGAAGAAATCAGGATAAAAGTATCCTTGTTGCTTTCCTTTTGAGCTTTATGTATCGTGTTCGAAGAAACGTTTGGGTCAGCTGCACCCAACAACCAACTTGGCAGCTCTGAGGATTCTTAGACCAGAATGAACTGTATTCATGTTGTTTCTTTGACTCAGTTTGTTCACTAGACAAATGGTTTTTTCAATACTACATTTACATAGTCAACATAAATACGAAGTCTTCACACATGTAATTCACTTAATGTTTTATCAAACATGCATTTTTCTAATGTCTGTGATGTTTCATGTATGTAATACTGACATTTCGAGCTGAAAAGCAGTCAGTGTTACAGATGGAAATCAAAGAGTGAATCAGCACTGGTACTTGTGACAACTACTTGCTTTGTCTAAAGTATTAAATACAATACATTAAGTGCTACCTAATGTACACATTATTCATCTATTAACTGTTAGTAGTAACCACTCCTCTAGTGCTGGTTTATGGCAGTGGTGTGAAACCTATGCCAAAAACATATCAGTCCTCTCACATGGCATGACTTACATTATGTAGTACACTATGTTTTGTTTTAACTTGGCACAATGAAAATTCTGAAATTAGATGGAAACATTGAAACTGATCAGCCTGAATGCATAACATCAGGGTTCATTTTTTAGCTAAAGAATAAATAGATATCCAAAAAACTCTCTAACCATAGGACTGGAAGTCATTACATACCGCACTTGGCAAGTAGTTACAAACTAATTTTGTAGCTTGCTCTACAGTGTCTCTTTAGAGATAAATTTGCTGTCTCTGAGGATTACTTCAAGGATTGCTTAAAAACCTTCATTTTTTTTTTTTATAAATGTACTCCAAGTTTCTGCATTGTATTTATTACTACTATTACTATTACTATTACTAAAGCAGATTGACAGTAATGGACTAGTGCTTCCTCCAGCACGTACCCTCCTTTCTAGCATTTCTAGGATTAGCTGTAGACCACAATGACACCAAACTGGACAAATGGATAGTGAAAACCAAAACACTGCTGGAAAAAAAATAACAAATATTGTTTGGACACATAAATAAGACTAGTTAGATCCAGTATGGTATCTTTATTAAAAGTACCTGTACAAAATTTCTGTCCTAACAATGACATAATACCTCCTTCTTAAAAAATGCATCATTGTAAGGTATAAAACCATGAAGTCCATAGAAATAAAATATAGTTTTACATTTAATAATGATCATTTAGGAATTTGCTAGCAGAAACATTAACAAATTGGCTTGTAGTTGCAGCAAATGCTTAATGCAAATGTGTCAGAGCCATCAAGTCCATACGTTCACAGCAAACAAGCGTCAAGTTCTATATTTTTTATATTCGCGTTATTTATATTCTTGTCAGCCCATGATGAAAAATTCTGAATATGAAAACATCTGAAACTAATGAAAACATTTTCTTGGAGCTGGTCCCCACATAAATTAAGTAAATAATAATGTTGCAAATAATTCAGCTTTTTAGTTATAATAAACAGAACTTTTTCCAGCACTATTTAAAATAATACAATGCTTAAAATAAACAAAATATCAAGTTTAAACCACTGTAAACATTCTGCATAAACTCTGGCATTAAAATGCACTCAAAAGCGTTATAATATTAGAAAATGTAGGTCAGAAAAAATGCACCTTTATCAAAGATTTTGAGTACTTAAGAGAACATAGACAACATTTCAAAGAAGGTTATTTCAGACAGATAATTTTTTAAAATTCTCCTGGATAATTAACAAGTCGATAACACTCATAACGGTTGCAAATTATATATTTATCTCAATTTGGCCATTGTTTAAAATGGGAAAGAAATAAAGTCTGACAAAATGAGTACTTATATATGCTCTCCTGCCAAATACCTTTTGCAGCATTATACAGGATAGTCTGGTAAGTTAACTATATGAAAAACACTCTTCATGTTCCATATTTTAAAATTAGATCAAAAACTTTATTTGTTTGTCACAACTAAAAAAATGTTAAATATTGTTTAGATATATTTAAAAATGCATCTGCCCAAAACATATTTTGTATGTTTCAGGGAGTTTTGAAATAGATACAAATATTTAAAATAGATACAAATATTGGCAGAACACATTCTTTGATATAAAACTTAAAAGAATAAAGAATAAAAAGTCCATACTGTGCCCAAGAAGAGACTCACAGTGTTCTAATTTTTATTGGTAGGATAAATAAAAAATAATTATAGTAGGAACTCAAAGTTTACCATAGACACCAGCTCTCTCGTGTACATGGACAGATCCTTTTAAGAGATATCTGACTTATGAGCAAATAAACATTATGCCCTAAAACTGACTAGCTGTCAACTCACACATACCGTAAATACACACACTAAGAGCAATTTAGTCTCACTAATTCACCTGAAGCACACATCTTTGGACCTTAAGAAACCTGGAGCACATGCATGAAACTCCACACAAAAATGTAAATTCAACACACACTGAGCCAAATTCGAACCTATATTTGAACTCACAGTCTATGCTCTGTGAGGCACCTGCTGTACCATTGTGCCACACACATACAATATAGTTTAAGAAAAAAAAAAAACTAAATAAAATGAGAAAATAACAGCAAAATAAAATATGAGGCACAGGGGTAACGGGATAGAGAAACTGAGCATGGAAATATGTTACTTACAGGCAATTTAAACATAAGAGTTGTAAACCTGGATTTAAAGGTTTCCTGAACAGATCTGATATTCTGGAATTCATTTTACGTGAGATTTGTTCAATGTTTAAAAGACAAGAATTTTGTGTGTGTGGTAAAAGGGAGGGTGGGGGTTGATCCTGCCATGGCTCAGAAATGCATAATTTATTTCTCAATAAAAAGCAATGAAGAGCTTGTTTTAGGAGTATTCACTTTACAAGGACATCTTCAGTAACAAATTACACTTGTTATGCAAGGGAAACCTAGATATTGTTGTTTCAAGTATTTAAATCCAACTATGGAGGATGTACAATGATCTTAACAGATCAGTATTTGTATTTGTCTACTTTCCCATCCGGCCCTGCTTGCCACTTATCATTTGAGCTGACTCACCCAGGGCCTTTGATGTTTTGGCTCAATGGCTAGGAGAAACGTTTTGTGAATTACTTTGAATTCTTGTTCAGTTTTAGACCACATATGTGGCTCACTCAAAACTATGTGCTAGAATTCATCTGCTCCCTTATCAATATCCGACCATCACGGAACAAATGCATTTGATCGGTAGTCCTGGCATATAACAAAGAGGCGATAGAAGCTCAGGATCACAACCAGGAAGTTCTTGATAGCGAAGAACACCAACATTTGATGGAACACCCCATAATATGTCAAGACTATCAAGCGAACGAGGAGGAATGGCCCATCCTGGATAAAGAGGCTCTCCATAATTCCCCAGATGTCAGTGCTGTGCCTTTTCAGGAGGGAATCGCTCTGACCTTCACAGGAGTCTTCAGATCGAGTGTTGACTACTGAAAAATCAAAAGTGAAAGGCAAAGCGTGTAAATTACTGTTCTGTTTCGCCAGCTTGAAGTGTGTTATGTTCTCATCAAATTCCCAGTTATGCTGAGAACGTTGTCAAATTTTCAAGGTTTTGGGAGGAAATTTTAATGAATTTAAATTTATAGGAATTTAAACATTAATATACAGCACAGGTTGGTAGATAATAAGGTTTATCTTGGGGCTTTGCACAAACAGACCCTACACAAAATAAGGAAGTAATGTGGAAATTGTCCCACAGCTCACAGAAAGCTCTAGAGAAAAATACATTCTTTCTCTATATTTTTGTTTTCAGCTGCAAGTGAAACATAAAACAAGGATTTGATCAGAAAACCTAGATAAACAGATCATCTAAAGTTGTCCACAGCCAATTCTTTATTGAATAAAATCAGCATATTCTTGCTCAGTTTCGTCCACAAACCATTTAGGTACAAACAACTCTAAAAAGACATCTAAAGCATAAACATGGCACAAACGATAAATACTAAAAATGCAGTTTCTTATCACACTGTATCCCGTTTTACTGTATGACGATGTTACATATATTTTGTTTTCAGACCTTGTGTGCTTTATTTTGTGAAATTGAACATACGTAGCTAGGCATGCAGCTACTAAGCTATATAACTGTTAATATGGAAACCAAGTAAGAAGACTGACCTGCAAGATGAAGAGGGAACTGTAACATACTCCAAGTCCACACAGCAAGGACTACATAGACCAAATGAGAACTGTTTTCCCTTAACAAAATAGATATAATGAATTGTTATTAAGGAAAATTTCTGAGAGAAAGGCTATTTTAGAAGGATTATAAAGTGATTTAAACTCATAAATGTCTTTTTGTTATGCAGGAGAACGACTGTAAAGTTTCACAAAAGAAAGAACATACGTCGGCAAAGTACGTCAGTACAAAATAATACTGTCAACAGTAGCAGCAAAGAGGAAACTGGTGCTTTGTAAAGGCAGACAATGCACCTGGAGGTGAAAGTTTGTCAGTCAAGGGAAAAGCTGTAAGTGTTGAGACTTGAAACCAACAAACCAAACACTAATATCAGGCTTAGGTTTATGGACTACAATTATGGGGATAACATCTGCAGTGGATGGAAAGGGAAAATGTGGGATTTTACTGCTCAGAGGTGACCTACTTGACATCTAACAGCGTCTCACTGGTGAACTCCAGTATATCTGCAGCTGTGCCAACAAAGATGAGTAAGAGCTGTGAAAGCTCATCCTTGGTGATTCCTCCCCCAATGGGCAGGAGCCATTTTCCCACAATCAGCAAGATGAGCAGAATCTGGTGAAGAGCCAGGATCCAGTCATTGCTGCACACAGAGGATAACAGCTCATCCAACGCCTGTAGTAATTGTAAAGGAGAGTTTTGGGATTACAGTGTCAATTTCTGTCACTTACTGTGCAACTATCACGAAAGTACAAAAAATACAGCTTGATCACGGATAACAATTCCTGTGTAGTTTTCCAAAAGCAATTTAAAAGTAATAAAAACCCAAAACAGATACTTCAGTTACAATATATTTTTTACAGTATGTTAAAAGTTCTTTATTAGTGGTTTCTTTAAAAGACTTTATTTTGGGAAAACAGGTTTTTCCACTATTTCAGCATCTTAGTGAGACAAAAAGGGCACACAAACACAAGAAAGGCACAGACATGTCTAGACCAAGGTTTTTATAAAAATATGTACGACTGTTAACGCCTCAGGGTTACATTAAATTTGCTCACAATAGGAATTGCCGAGAAATAATGGGAGTGTAGCCAAAGAATCAGAATCAAAGCTGCTGCCATAGTAGCAACACATTTCAGAAAAGGATTGTATTTTTTACTCTATGTGTTTTGAAGTTAATTTAACATTTTTTTAACATTGTGGAATAAACTGAATTCATCCATAGAACTGAGTTTCCAGTTTAACTCACAAAACTTAAAAAAAGGTACTTTTTAAATCTGAAATTTGTAGAAAAACTACATTGTTTTATGCATTTATATATTTATATAACCTACACAGTCACAAGTTGCACACTGTAGCTGGTTTGGCAAAAAACAATGAGACTCCAATGTTCAGTACATTCCTCCTTATTTGTTTCATCCAAGGGATACTCAGTTAAACATTTTCCAGGGCTGGAGTTTCAGATGTTATTTTCAGAGGGTGGTGCCATTAATGCCTGTGCACTTTGTACCCCAAAAGTTTAAAAAATCTCAACATATATACAAGTCATTTAGATGACAGGTTTCCGGTCACTTTCCATTTTACCTTGAATGTGTCATTCCTTCTGGTACTGTTCATCATGCTTTTTAAGTTTTCCAATGAATCCAGCTTCCTACACTAGAAATGAACAGAAATATTATTTTTTATAAAAGAATCATTTCATTCACTTATTCATTAAACGCTTAACCGCTTGTTCTGGTCAGGGACGTGGTGCTCCAGAGCCAATCCCACAATCACTGAGCGGTAGGCTAGGAGTGGCCTTGGATGGGACAGCTGCATATGCACACATCCATAGGTCTTTGGACTGTGGGAAGAAAACCCACACAGATACAGGGAAAACATGCAAACTCCACACAGATGGAGACAGGCTCCATCCCTACCACACCTGATGGACAGGACTGACAGCTACACCTGAAAGCAGTTTGCTAAGATGATAACAGGTACCAGTGTAGCCAATCATCTAATAAAGAACCATATAGAGCCAAGAGAAGGAGGTCTTGATGCTGATGGGGTTCTAATGTGGTTGTTTTTTCTGTGGTCTTGTACACTTTATTGGACTTTCTTTTGTTGTTATTAACTCTGTGATTGTTTTCTTGTGAATCATGCATTGAATAAAGAAGAATAAAACGGCTGAAAACTACTAGGCCCGGTCTGGTCACTCCCTGAATCTGGTATGCCTTGGTGTGCTAAATGATGTTAATAAGAATTAAAAAAAAAAAACTCTGCGCTCATACATATTTTCATATATGCATTATATTTCTGAAAGTGTAACTGCTGCGACTGTAAGAGATTCATTAGCACTGCACTCCTCAAGATGAAAACGTATGACTTGTCCTGCACATAAAAAAGCTATATTTCTATGGTTCCTTCTTATTTTTACTGTCCTAGAAAAATACCTACCTGAGGATCATTTGACTTGTTTTCCTGGTGATGCAGCTCCAAAATCCATATGGATGGAATAATGCTTATGAGGAACAGCAAGATGGCTGGCGAGAACCTAAATGAACCCATTTTTATAACTTATCACAGTGTTAATGATGACAGGCATATTCACAGTCTTGATATTATCTCTGAAGTAGTTTACGCAACAATCTGTTATCATGATGAATAGTGTATGAGGGTAAAACTGTACTTGTGAAAAGGGCAACTTCCTATTTTCTCAACAGCACTGCTAGGGCAACAACCAAATCCAGTTAAAATGGACTGGAAACGGCAAAACAGGGAATGAAGGTCATGTTTTACCTTTAGTGTATAAAGCTGTTATTTAATAAGCATTAGTAATATAACCATTTATTAATCTAGCGAATCTGACGACTGATGGATAACTCCTTCTTTGTGACTTTCCAGAAACCTTGGAGTCCCGTCGTGGCGTGTGAACTCATTCCATTACAAAGACGCATAAAAGTGTAAAACATACATCTTTTGACTTACCACTTGTAGTCTTTGCCTCGTCGTCTTTTCAAAGTGACAATCATTTCCACCACGAGGGGCAGGAACAGGAGGGTAAGAAGCCAGTATAAATTATCCTGTTTAACCCATATCACTCTCCAAACTCCGATAAGAGAGACAAGAATAAACAGGGATCTTGTAATGATCGCGCATATAAACTTGAGCAAAATCATAATGCTGCAAGAAATAACTATTTGTCACTTGGGCAGCTGGCTGAGTTACTCTAACGTTGTGGCATCGCGGATCCGGTCAAAATGGACCATCGCGAAGCGCCGCCTCTCAGCTACTGTTGGTCCGGGGGGACGAGTTCTGTCCCTCCTTCTTTCTGCTGAGACTGCAGATGTTCTGTCCACAGAAGTGTGTTCCATGTCCTGCGTGTTGGCCCGTGAATCGTGTTTCACACACTCCTGATACTGAAATCATGTCACATTTGATCGGAAGAGATTCCACTAGATCTGGCTGTGCAGCTTTTTCTCTTCGTCTGGGTGGCTCTTACGCCACCGCTCTAGACTAAACTCGACACGCTTTTCATGTAGGCTCCGTGCAAGGGCTTGTTCTGGAAGAATCCGAGTTAATGCATTTTCCGTGCCTGAAAATCGTTCCGGATTTCTTTAGAAAAAACTCTTCAGACGGATCTTCAGTATCAGGAGATGCTCCTGTATAGATCGATTCAATCGTTCTTAGTAGCTTCTTGTCATAAAAACCTAAGCCTAAACCTAAGACCTGACTGTAAACTGCCTCGGATAAAGATGTCGGCTAAATAACAACAACAATAATAATAATAATCATAATAATAGTAAGCAAAAATAACAGTATATTTATTAATATGTAATGTTAAGACACATATGAGCTGCTCATACAAAATGCACTGCACACATGGAACAGTGCAGGTCAGAGTCTGGCTCTTTATTTTGCTATATCATGGCCGGGCTGTTGGCTTCGTGTCCATGTAGTCAGTTCAGTGTAAGCTGTTTAATAGATTTTCCAAGTGCTTCCAGCACAGTTAAGAATATGTTCCTTGTTTTCACTTGCTTTTCCCTTTCACTACTTTCTATTAGCATTTAGGCTCTGCTGAAGTTACTCTGGTCTTATGTTTAATTATATCCCTAAGAAAAAAAGTTGCTCAAGAGATGACTTCCTATTTGAGAGGAAATCTGTGGAGCAGACCTTTCCTCACATTGTTCCTGCATGTCTACCATACAGTCAGGGCAGAACCTGAAGTCCTCATGTTATATCACTGGTCAAGGATGACGGGCAAAGCTTGGGCATCCTGCAAGTCACAGCTTCTAAATGTTTCCTGTAACCAGCTGCAAGTCTTTGTATCCTTTATTTTACAAACCTTTCTCATGTCTTGATTTCTGCACAACTTTTTTTTTTTTTCAGAAATATTCTTAGTTGTTCTGGCGTGCCCTATTCAGGAGCTGGACGTTTCAGACTGTTTTGCACGTTTGAAATGATGTTTGGTGTACAGTCCATTGGGTCCTGGAGCCCACTTGAGGGCTCACACCCGCTGTCACACAAGGTTGCTGAGCCCCCCCCTGTTGGAAATCCGTGAATGGGTTCAAGGTGAAGGCAAGGTGGCAGTGGATTTACAAAAACAGCACCTGTAGGACAGAAATAGCAGGGCGTCCTTATATGCGTATGCATGTGACTGATGGCTGGGCATAGCCAGTTGTTTGGTTTAATATTTTCTTTCCAAAATTCGTCTTTTCCCAGACTTCAACGTGTTTGAGATCTACATTCAGGTCTTCAGTAATATTCATACCTGGTGCTTGTGAAGATCATTCCAAAACCTTAATTTTCAAAACTATAATCCAATAATTCACTTCAGTTTATTTTTTTTCCTCACACATTGACAGACAGGACTGAACAAAAGATCAAGTTTTGACAGAAACAGGTATAACGGATATAAAGTTAGCCTACAGATAAAAGGTATGCTATACTTTTAATAGCTACATGAACTATACTACCTAAAGAAGCTATAACTTAAGCTATTAGCAACTAATGACATAAAGAGAATAGAGAATTTTAAAGCTGAAGGCAAAACGCAGCATGCAGGGTGCAACATTCGTCATGTTGGGTTATACTGAGATAAAAAGATGAATTTTAGGCCTGGACTTAGCGGTTAACACAGTAGAGACATGCCTGTCAAAATCCGGCAGATTTTTAAATTAATAATTCTGTCAGTTTTGGTTTAGATGTATGTTTTGAATAGCTGAAATGTTAGATTCCAGGATTTGTTAGTCAGTGTCATTGTTCATGAAATGCACAACATTTTCTGTGTCTCTGGCTGCCCATCCATCGTAGCACACAATAGAGTCACTTCCATCATTAGTGGTTGACAAGATGTTCTGTTTTCAAATGCTTTCATGTTTTTTTCCAGTCCTTTCTTCTGTGCCTCTTTCTCAAAAGTTACATTTTTGGTTTATCAATCCAAAACATCTCCTACAAGAATCTGGCTTACCATAGTTTTTGTTTGTTTTTTGAATCATGTTAGACATTGTGTTTTATGATAAGGTAATAGGAAAGGTTTCCTTCTGACTACTTTCCCATGCAAGTCATTGCTGTGTAAGCAAAAAAATGTAGTGTTGTACTGAGGATCACTACTCCAGTATCTGCTGTGCTTTTCTCCAGGCCCTGATATGTGGGCTCTGGTTTGCAGATTTGACCAGATTTATAAACAGTTCTTTGACATTGTTTTCTGGATGTCCCAGAGTTTGTCTCAACAGTATACTTTAGCTTCTAGATCCCAGCATTATTTCTTAGAAAAACTGCACCCTAGAAGCATGTACAGACCACTTATAACTTTCATTTGAAAAGTTGATTCTTTTTTTTCAAATCCTTTGACAACTGCTTTCAGAAAGACATTTTAGCTGAATAAAATTACTAACCTGAAAAATTACAAGTCTATTGGTTTTTCTGCCCTGAATTTGTATTTACCTGACTTGATTAAAAAATCTAAGTCAATAAAATTTTAGAGCATTTGCAAAAAACACTTGAAAATGGAAGGGTGCCCAAGCTTTTGCATTTGCCACATTCATTGTGATCTGTTAAAATTAGAAAATGAATTATAATTATAATTTGCAGAACAATGTTTAATTTTACAGAGCTTATGCCAGCTTCTTAGACATTTATTGTATTTGACCAGGATTGCTTTTAGCACGCGGAATAGAACTGAATGAAAACTTCAAAATACTTTACGTTAGAAATATTCTGTTTTAGTTCAGTTCATACACAAATTACATGTATATCTCAAAATTTTTGTATGAGACATCTGGAGTGGATGAGATCATTAAACACATTTTCCTTTGTTTATGAAGTGCTGTTGGTAACTAAACTTAAGAGAGACTTTGAGGTCATAATGGAGCACAAAAGGCAAATATTTGCATGGTCATGGGGGCAGTTTGTAGTCACTTCACCATTCTGACAAGCTTAGCCAAACCAACTGCATTGTGGTATAGGGCTTCTGTCAGTGTTGAAATACATGTGTGAGTCAAAACATCAATATGCTTTATAACTATGCACTAATATCATAAATGAACAATAAACAGAGGGCTTCTCTAAATACTATTTTACTGGGCCAACTGTAGCTAAGAGGATTTCGTAAATGCACAGCAGCACTGGCTGTGATTTAAACTAACCATCAGGCTAGATATCGCTGTCATTGTATTTACATTATAAAAGGGAAGAAATAGCTGATGTACAAGAGCTTCAGACACTAGGCAAAATAGTACAACTCAGTAAATCAATTACCAGCTAGGGTAAATGGTAGAACAAAAGTAATACAATATGACTAAGTGTATTTTGGAACTTACTGGGGATAAACTGAGAAGTCCTGAACCATGGCAATAGAAAAAAACAGAAAAATTCCATAAGCTAACAATTCATGATTCATGATGGTTTGCTCCCAATTGTAATAACTGAAAATATGAAAAGCACTGTTCAAGCTTTCTTACAAGATAAAGTTGCACAGGAAGTGCTTCCTAGGCAATAAATAACAGTGTTGTTGAAGCAAAATAAAACTTGAGACATGTCTTGAGATATGATGAGGGTGCTCTTCACTGGGTAGAAAGATGCAGTTCATGAAATGTAAAAAAATTGCTGGTACTCAGCATATTGTCCTGTTGCCATGTGTAATGGTTGGTAGCGGCAAATTATTAAGTATTACATTTTTGATTTTTGCAGTGAATAAAAACTATTATTGGACATTGCCGATGTTCACAATATATGTGTATAATTTCAATAAAACCAATTCAAACCAATTTGTGCAACTTATTACGCCCTGGGAGCTAAAATGTAGCAAGAACTATTATTAATCCCCATGTGCAACAGTAGTCCTTGCTGGGAGAAAGTTTCATCCAGAGAGTACCTGCAGCTTTTGAGAAGCGTCGGTACGCAAGAAAAAGTCACAGTACTTCAAAGAGCAAACTGTAGAATTTTCACTACTGTGTTCTGGGTAGTACTAGCCCACTTTGAGCACTGCTGTTTGGTCAGCTTGAAGATGGAGCACTTCTGTAGACACAAGGCAGATCTTTAACCAGAATGGGAGAGAAAGATCAAATTCCAGGTTTGGCAAATCCTTTATCCTGACCAGTCTTCATCAGGTACCTAGTATCTTTCCAGACATCAAGATGGAGAAGACAAGATTTGTACTCTCATGGACTTCCCTGCTTAAGGAGGACATTGGTCATTGAATCTCACCAGACAAGATTGATTCTGGAATTATTGAAAGGTGACCGCTTTTTACCTGCTTGTTGCACACATATGGTGTTATGTTACTATTTTTGCCACTGAATAGATGAGTTAGAGTAACAACTACAGTTTAAATAACTGTTAAATGAATACTAAATGAACACCTCAAATAAATTATGTATATATTTCCAATTATAGACTTGAAGAGGTGAATTTTACAAAAGGTGAAATAAATAGGGTATCCAGAAATATTATACTGGAGATTACTTTTGTGAGGCAAAGACCTATAAATCCAGGAAACTGCCAGAGGTTCTTGAAATTAACCAAAAAAAAGTTATTCAAAAAATTTGTATGTGTGTTCTTTTCTGGAAATGTTTAATCTGATCTCATTAAGCATTTGTGGGATCTCAAAATGTTTTGTTGGAACTGCTTCTTTTTCCATTCATAAACAATATAGTAATGAAATTAATATTCTGTAATATAGCAATTGTTCACAAACATTGTCATACAATGAAAAACACTGTCGTATAATATGACTTTAATTTCCTTACTGATGCTGAAATTATGTGCAGGCCTTTTTATTAGATGACCCTTTATCTATCATGCACTTATTTATTTTTGGACAGGTTAAATATTTGGCAATGAGCTTCATTTTAAATACAAATAACTGGTCTTTCCTTTAAAATGTGTTTTATAAAAGAAGCCGTCATGGTGAGGGGAATTGTCCTGGAGGAGCTAGCAGTTTCCCACTTGGAAAACTGGGAAAAAATGTGTCAGAGTTTGTCAGTATTTTAATTCTGTAATTTACTTTCCATTCCAGTGAACTACAGCATATAAAAAGAAGAGGCATGTTCTTTATCATGGCTTTGTCATGGATTTGTTAATTTCTGAATGTGAACATGGAATCAAATTTCTCGTACTGAACTCTAATACAATGTCATCCTCAACATAATGGCATCCTCAAACAAATAAAGCATGACATTGCGTCCATAATAACATTGTAACAACCAAAAATCACTTCATTTTTTACCTGCAACAACCTTCCACATTTTCATTTTCATAAAGTTTTAAGGTTCAAGGTTCACTTATGGTCAATAAGAGAAGAAAATGTAGTTCATCTTGCAGGATGGTACACAATGTACTAATAAGACAGCATGATGACACAAGGCAATGTATGAAAAACTGATCATATCAGCAGATGAATAGGTAAACAAATGGAAATAGATTCATAATATAAATAGAGGAATAATGAATATGGTAAGAAAAAAATGGTCAGCGTGAACAAATTGATGGTACAGTGACAATGTGTTGGAAAAAGCTGTTCATGAGCTCGGTAGTGAAATCAATAAACTGTCCTATAGAGGTATTATATACAATCTACAGGGGACGTTCTCGGAGTTAGTATTAAGTTACCTGTTATCCACCAAAATAAATGTATACAAGAATTGCACAATGTACAATTTTTGTCAGAACTGCAAATACAAAAAACAAGAGTCTGTTAAGGCAAAACAATAGGTTGCATGTATTTACATGTATTTTCTCAGTAGGTAACCTCTAGATTTGGGTATATGAATTCAGTTTAAAAAGTCTAAAAAACATTCCTTGGAGTTTTTATGCCACCATTATTTGACTGACAACTCATTATTATATTATACTATATTATACATATTAAACATAATATATGTAGCTGGCTTTAATGGTCCCAGGCTACAGCTGCTACCGTTTCGCTGCAACTTTCGTTAAGGCCACAGTTCAGGCCTTGAGCAATACTACATTTCCAATAAGCCCAGCAAAAAACAGTATACCACATTTGCAGCAATAGCAATTACCATTGAACCATTGTTTTAACAGCTGTATGTTGTCATGTGAATGAAAATAATTGGGCCTTTCATAAAAGGTGTGCAGTCATTGCTTTTCCACTGTCCCCATCTGATAATTCTTAAATGCTTTAGAAGACATAATGATGCTAGTTAAAACTTCGAAGTTTTTAAACAAATTTTTAGGAGTATATTTATGCATGCAGGCCATGATGTTTGTGATACTATTTCACATCTCAGCTAGTAACAATGCTTTTAGAGCTGCTGCCTCTGGACATGGAGGTCACAGGTTCAACTCTCGCAGGAGTAGTTGTTCACTGTACTTGGCCTGATTTGCTCCAGTAAAAATTACCCAGCTGTGCAATTGAGCAAATCATTTTTTGATAGCTTAACACTGCAAGCTGCTTTACAAGAAAGCATCAAAGAAACTAATAAATGTAAAAATAGGGACTATTATACATAACTGCAGCTACTGTCATTGTATTCTGACCTGCTTGAACACACCTTCTATTCTTTCAGTTTTGCAAATAATAATATACCTAATGATACTACACAAATAACTCCAGGAAAGTCACAAGGCTACACACCTAAAAGCTGTCTGAATCCTTAGTGTCTACTTGTCCCACACAGCAGTTCCCAATGAGCATCTTAGGATGTAACTTAGCTTCTAGAAATTCTTTCAGTGGGAAGGGATGAGTCCCACAGTTAGTCTGATTGATGACAGGACAACTTTGTGTTATTTCATCTGCAGATGGAAATGGGATATGCAGTAAAGCATTAAGCCGTCTTAATTCACGGTCGAAGATTTTTATCTTCTGGTACCTTTAAATTAGTGTAGTAGTACTTTTACTATTTTCTGCACACAGGTGTGTAAGCAACAGAATAAGGACTTTGCTCAGCAAAAGCATTTAGAAGTGTTTATATTCACACCAGCAGGTAAACAGGGTAATAGTCCTTGAGAAGGACAAGGTGGCTGAGCCCAGTGGACTTCAGTACTTTAATTTCAGTGAGGGACAGTCTTTGTCAGAGCTCTCCTGGGAACCTGAGTGTGACTCTAATCCTAAGATGAGAGGAAGGATTCCTCTTGTAATTTCAGGTTATTATCTTTCACAGTGAAAATGTTTTATTAAGAGTTGATTGACTTGCCGTTATTGTTTAGTTTTCTTTTTACGCATCTTTGCTTTTGTCATATAGACTAACTTATTTGCTGGGCGCATGGTGGTATGATACATATTAGCAACAGTGTTTCATTGTTCATTAGCCAATATTGCTAAGGTCCCCAGGCTGAAAGTGAGTCACTCCAACCGAGCCCTGCTTGGTGGGGTAGCTGAACGCCCCCCAGTAAAAGGCCAGCTTTGTGAAACTCAGAACGTGCAGTTTTTTTGTTTCAAAATGAGTCACAATGGTGCTGATTCATTTCTGTGGTCATTTCATAGGCTGTAATTTTGTGGCATTTAACAACTATTCTTTGCAGTGTCATGAGCTTCAACTTGCAACCAATCTTCATCTTTGTCGATGCAGTCTCTCTATTTTTGTCATATATATATATTTTTTTGAGACTGTTCCCGCTGACACATTATATCATTTTATAGTGTCTGTGCCCAGTCCATCGGCAAACTGGGGCTAGAAAATCTTTAGCCTCTTTGGAACTCTGGTAGTTGTTTTTTCACGTATCACAGCTCACATATCAAAGTGCTATCAGACTTGTTTTATAGTGGACAAATACTGCTATTTGGAAATCAACTTAACTCACTTTTGTAGCTGCATTTGTAGGTTTAGTTCCTTCAACAATAAACTCCTCTCTTATGTGATGTTTCAGTCATGTGTAATATACATAACTTATGTGTCTTCATCACGCTCATTAAATATTACCGAAAATCAATATTTAAATACATAAAATCTGCTGTGACACAAGCAGTAATAGTTGTTGAATGTAAACACTGTCCACTCTTAACATAAACATACAGTTCTGAAAATTTCCAATAGGTGGCTCTTTGGACCACTTTATGTACATAAGTATTCATTGTTCAAACAATCTCCAGTGTGATGGGTATGTATATTTAACATTTCAGTGTATTTCGAACATATTTCACTTGATTAGTAAAAGTCAACAGTGGGAAACTAAAGTGCTGTTACACGTTGTATCATTTTGTTTTTTTAAGGCAACTTTGTACAAACATCTTGTGCCCAATCACATTTATTCAAAAGCTAAAGTCTCGTTCCACTCTATGCAGAATATGACCTAAGAATAAGTAGCAGGGAGGGCTATGCTGTGTACCTGAAGACAAGCGCATCCTTCCAACCCTCACCACACATAGATAATGCGATGCAATGAGTAAACAAACAGCTTTATTTGAACTTTGGTTTGGTTTTGTTTCAGTAATTTTATTTGACCTCTTTTTCAGCTTTCACAACAAATGATTTTTTTTTTTTGCTTAAATATTCTAAAATAAGGCTTTATGTAGCCTTTTCCTTTCCTGTTTAAATATTCTTTCATGGTTTAAACTTTAATATTTTTTGTGTTCTGTATTTATTTTTCAATGAATTAATTTGTTTATTTTAAAAGTACAGGATAAATTGCTGATATGTTTCTAGCTTCCACTGTGATACTGGAACAATATGTGTCTGTTGCTATCAGCACTGGGGGCTGTTAACTAACTCAAACAGTTAACTGTTACAGAAAGCTGCAAAGCATTAAAATGATAATGTGTTTCCAGGAAATGTTTGGCAGAGTTCATTTTTCAGAGGTTTTTATCGTATTGAATTCCCACTTGGAAAAAGCATTCTTCAGTTTCACTTCAAGCTAAGAGTAAATATTTGTTGTACTTCAAAGGACCATGAAAAATAGTGGGTGAAATCATACAGAGGTTTATGGTGGACATGAGACAAGTTTTTCAGTTATCTTCTTTTCTGTGCATTTGTGATTTTAGGAACAAAGTGGAACATTGTGAGATCTTCAAGCTAGATTTTTTTTTTAATTTTATGATTTTGATTATGAATTAGGAATATTATTTTGAAAACAATCAAGGACATCTTAAATGCAGCCAAGAAAGTTCTTCCTTGGACATACTTATATAGCACAACTACTCTGAAAGGCACAAGTTTAAAGGAATGGAAAACAAGGAAAAGTCTGTCACAGGTTTCTACACAGAGAAAATTGTTGTTCCCTTTTGCTCTGTTTAAAATGTTCTGCTCCCCACAAAAAGTGATTTACCACAAGTAATAAATGTAAAATGAACAGGAAAAATGGGTCACTCCTTTGAATTTAACCATATATTGTTTTTTCAGCCCACACATATTGCTATATGCAAACTAAGTATCTGAATTAACTGTATTGACTATTATAATGAACCATTTTAGTCAAAATCTTGCACACTTTAGCTTTGTGTGCAGTTTTGCTAACAACATAATGACAAATGTAAGAACCCTAAAAATACTCCTTTAGATGAAGATGCAACTGCTGTTTCTGTTACTGCTGCCAAGTGTAGGTATACAAGAGGAAAAAACATGATCTAGAAAACTCCACCAGGCACGTGCACACACACACACACACACACACACACACACACACACACACACACACACAGACACATTTTGAATGGGTAGAAATTAATTAATGTTGACAAATGGTGGAAGAAATTCTGCATGAGGATGGAGCTACTTATAGTGAAAAAATGTGTTTGTATTAAATATGTGTATATTTTTCCATAGTTATTTGCTTTTTTGAAGAGTATGGTAGCAAAATTTAAGGTAGAGTCTGTCTAGTTTTGCCTAAACTTCTAAACATTTAGTTATGCCTTTTGGCATGTACTTTGTTCCAGTTTAACATAATACAACAGGAACAATGTAGCTGTTCATTCAGTGGAAGCACATTTTACTTTTTTATGTAGTGTCATCAAGTTAATATGGTCTTCAAAGTTTATATGCATTTAAAGGAAAATTATGTCAAGGAGAATCCACTTCAGGATTTTGTTGTTTTCTTCTTGTATTCATCAAGTGTTTAAGGCTGTTATATCAACTTATGTTGGGCCTTAAACTGTCCGCCTTGAGGATACAAGTATTTGTCATTAACAAGCATAATATCAGCTGTCTGGGCTGTTTTCCAGCGTACGCTATTTTTTCTTAGTTTCCCAATAAGTAACTCATGTGTATTTCATTAATTCAATCCACATATGGTCAATTCCGCAACTGACACACTGAAAGAAAGCTGTGGTTGGATTCTTTATATACTAAACTATGCTCTTAAAAAAGTCTCGGCCCAGCTGCAAATGGTGTGTGAAACAGTGGTTGTTTAAAAAAGCTTGAAATAATGATATAACAAAAGGGAATTTTACACTTTTTATTTTTTTTTTATTTGTCCAGACTGTGAAACATTTTAGAAAATTTATTTTGTATATTTAACAAATGACAGATGTTTTCACTAGTCTTAAGGGTTTGGTACTAATAATGTATTTATATAAATCTCATAAGATAAATAATGCTGTCAGATATTCCACCTTTTTTCTTTTTCTGAATTCAAGAAACACTGTAAAATGAGACTAAATATGTACTAGAGGAAGTGCTGTGAATGTGAAGCTTCCCTGTGTTCTTTATACCTCGCTTTCTAAAAGCAAACTGAAGATGGGCACTGTATTGAATATCGCCTTTAAAAAGCAATGTGGAAGGTCCTTCTGGATATTTTAAAAGAACTGCCCTGAAGGAAGTATTCCAAATTTAAGGGTTATGTTTGAACTGTAAGCCACATATGTTCAACATTTGCTGCAAGAAACTGAAGGCTAATGCAGAGCATATGAGTTCCAGGGCTGCAGAACAGTTCTATGGACTTCAGCATAATAATGGAATAAAATTCATTTAGCCTCCTTGTCTTAAAATATGATGTAATACTCTTGAGATTTGTAATGAAATCTAGCCAGAATAAGCTGTTAAAAATATACATAAAATATAAACTACGCTTCAGTGTCTGTTTATTCAGATTGTAGGCGACAGGAGTTACAGTGCAAACAAATATAAAAGCACCTACTTTTCATAATATTCTCGAGGTTTTAAACGTACAAAGTCTGTATCGCTTTGGCTGTGTCTCACTGATGAAAAAGTGGTGTGCTGATAGTGGGAGGAAGCAGGAAGCCCAGATAGAGACACTGCTGTCATCTTCTATTGCACTGCATTCAGTCTTTGTGACAATCCAGCCCCAGTAAAGACTTATTCTCTGCCTATTCCAGCTTATTTGAGAATATGAATACAGCTCAGTGGGCCTATTTTTGTTTTCTCGTTCATTATTGTGTACATTCCATTCATTAATGCTCACCAGTCATATAATCAATAGTGCTGCCTGCCCAAGTATATATTACTGGTGTAATGTGACATTTTTGTTTCTATCGGTTGCAATTATGACAGACATTTCGCATTAGTTAAAGATGGCTACAGAGAAATAGTGCGTCATCCTTTTACTATTGTGGATGTTATTCCAGGACTCCGGTTACCTCTGGTTTGTAGCGTCTGAAGCTGTAAATGGAACTAGAGGGTCTGGTGTCTCCCATGAGCACTCATGGATCTGAATAAGCTATTAAAATTAACCAGATAAATATAGTGTGGTTGAACAGACACTCTATTGTTAAAAATGTAGTTTGCTTCATTAAATGCTATTAATAGATCACAGATTCATTTATGGATAGTTCATCTTTGCTATATGTAATCTTGACGCAACACAGGACAGCCACTGAACCAAAATTCTATTAAGTTTGTTTACCATTTCCAGGGAACATTTCTCATAAGACATTAACTGTCTTAAAATTCTCCTGTGCCACAGCAGCCCTGAGCAGCTCACAAAACAAGCAAGTGAAGCATGGTACCAAGCAATGGAATATTAATTAATGGTTTATTATAAGCTTTGTGTTTACACTATGACTTCATTTTATTTCTTTGGTGCAATTACTTATTTTTGTCAGCTTTGTTACCAGTGTTTTTACAACAGCTGAAAATAATGCTCACAAAAAGAAAATAGCTGGAAAAATATAAAGTGAACAAACATCATGCTTTTATTTTCAAATTGATTGCACCCTTCTGTACTCTGCCAGACACAGCACTGCTCGCCTCTGTTGTTCAGTTTTGATCGGCAAGCGCCAACATAGGAAGCAGTTTTACTGGTGAACAGCGCCCTCTGTTGGTGGAAATTCTGGAAAGGTGTCAGTAATTCAGAGACTTCGCTTACCACGTGCTCTGGAACGTGCATTCCTTTAAAAACAATTTTCTCCTTATTTTATGGTAATAAGCCAGGCTAAAAGTTAAAACTGTTAAAACTGTTCTGTAAACCAAAAAGCCAGTTTTATATAACATAACTACTGAGAAGAAAAATGTTGCAAAGTTCAAAGTGTACAAAATGTTTTATAGATCATTAAACCAAAGAATGACTGTTAAGTAAACTAAACATGGTATTAATACTGACCCTGTGAGAACTGGACACTTTTTTATGATTAACAAACATGATTTGATCCAAATGATCAAATACAAACTCAAAAAATGTCCGGTTCGGCTGAATCCGACAAAGCCCTTCTCAGTGCTTTACATTAATCTAAAATTCTACCAGGGAAAACAAATATTGGTTAAATAATTATATTCACCGAGTAATGAGTCATTGTAAATTATTAATTCCCCTGTGTCCTGGTGATAGTAAATCAGGTTCACTGTGTGCCTTTTCTCTACTTTTAGAATTATTTCAGTTTGTACATGCTACATTTGCAATCCCCTTTCAATGCAAATATTAACTAGATGTGCCAAATTGAACTGACTTCTGTGACCTCTGCAAAAAAATAGTAATGATCCACATTTAATGAATGCGCTTCAAAGCTGTTGTTGCGAGAATACTGCTCTGAGAACAATGAAAACTAATTAATGTGTTGAAAAAATGGTAATCTGCACTAAGATACATAATTATGTCCTCATTTTAATATATAAATCAGTATAGTTTGGTGGCAGAATGCTATTTTTATGGGTTTTTTTTCTATTTTGATTGGTGTGTCTGAATCATGATAGCCATTAATTTTTCCACTGGACTTTTTTCTGGAGTCTGTAAATAGGTTTCATAAAGAATGTGGACATGAACTGGTTAATTAATCCAGACATTTCAGGAGTGATAAATTACAAATTTCCTCTGGTGCAAACGCACTGTATGCAGAAACCATAATTGAGCTTTACACAACTAAAAAAGTATGTACAGTCCCTTCTCACTCGTTCCATCAGTAGCTATTTATGAAGAGCTCAGGTAGAACAAAAGTAGCGTGTGTGGACGTCTGCCCTTTTAATGAACAACATATTTTACAATTTACTTCGCATCTCATGTTTGTTTGACCCTTTTTGCCTTTATGTCAAAACCATTTAAGTAAACCATCAATGGTCATAATGTGCTTTGGCTTCTGCAGCTTGGAGCTGCAGCTCAGGCTGAACTCTGGATTGTTCTGCTATGCACTAGCTGGAATGTAATCATGCACAGAAAGATGTGCACCTCCTATGACTACCAGCTAAGTTTGTTTATTGCAAAGAGAGCAATATCGGTTGCTAGAATATGAAATGCATTAAGATATGAAATGGTTTCTGTACCTTGTGTTACAGCTATTATGAGTCACAGTCTTCAGGCTCACATCCTTTACACAAATTCATTACTTCAGATCTTCTGCATGCCCACAAAATGTTTGAATCATTAAAACAAATGGTTATTTATCACATTAAGTCGGTTCCATTTGATATAAAATGATGTCCAACCTTTACAAGCATATTATGTAAATTAGGCAGATCAGTAAAGAAGCAGATTTAATTACTTTGCCTGAGACAAGAAAAACACTGCATGAGTCATTATAACCTTATCCACATTGCCGTGTGAGGTACACGGGTGAAAATGAGACGCTGTTCTCCTAATTGTGTTTTTAATGCTTCAGTTGGACTGTACTTATCTGATTTTTTTAGCTCGCTAGAAAATGCTGGGCTATTGGCACGTGTGCACGAGAATGAGTGAAACAAACATTTACGAGCATCTTACATAAAGTACAGTATTTGAATTCATACCATTGGCATGGCACGCTTCAAAAAAGCTACCACTTAAGAAAGGGAATGATGGGAAAAGTCCAAAAGGATAGACTATCGTTAGTAGATTTAAAAAGCTGAACTTAGAGGCTGTATCAATGGTCTCTTTGTTCTGCCCCACATAGTTCTGCTAACTGCTCTCTGTGTTTGATAATGTCAACATTTACATAATTTAAAAACTTGATATGCTTCTAGTAGACTGTCGAAATGCATGTTGTGTAACAAAATTGAATGATGCATTTTTAATCACAGTCGCAGGCTTCTAGTGTAATGAATGGTATTTTTACAAGCAGCAGTTTTAATAATGCAAAAGCTGTGGCATTAGGAGAACAGTTATGGATTCATTTATCTGCTATACTCAGCGGCATATTCTTACTGTAAATGCAATATTTTTGTAGCCTTGTTTGCTCATGGCCTTAAATCTTTGGTGTCAAATCAGTGAATCCAATTACCTTCTCACTGTTGTTTTTTCTGCCTAAGTCATCAGATGAATACTGACTGCATGAGTATAATCTGCTAGAGGTTTAATATTAATGCACATACGTGTTATAAGTAAAAAAAACCATCTACTTTACTGTTGACAATACTTCACGCTGTATTGAAAATTGCCATTATAAACATTCTGTCGGGGCTTGGCACAACCGAAATAATCTGCAAGCTATAGGAATTTTTTATATTACTATATTTTTGGCAGAGTATGCTTTATGATGCAGTGTTTAACAGTGCATGCAAGGACTACATTTTGAAAGCCCCAGTAGACCTTGGAAATAAATATGAGCAGTTTTAACCACTAGAAATCCTGGCAAACTGCAGGAAGCCCAAAACACAGACGTGCCCAAATTGACAAGTAACATTCAACATTCATTTTTGGGAGCAGCTTATGACTGAATAATTCCTGGGATCTCAGAATGGATGGTGGGGTGAGCAGTGGATACTGCAGACAGAGACTAGTAAAATTGTACCAGTATGAAACGAAAAGGTCATTCATTCACTTGTTCATTATCAGTAACCACTGGTCCTCTGCAGAGCTGTGGTGGGATTGAGTCGGTGCCAGAAGCACGGGGTGTCAGGTGGGATAAACCCTCAATGGGACATTAGTCCATCACAGGGCAGACACAAACAAACCCATTCACTCTTTCTTGTATGCAAAGGGCAAATTAGAGTGACCATGTTACTTGACACGTCTTTCAATTGTGAGACCACCAGAAACAAGAGCACCCAAATGAAACCTGTGTAGAAAAAGGGAGAACATAATAAACTATATTCAGACCTGCTTCAAAACCCACAGCCCAGGAGTTGAGATACTAATGCAACCAACTGTGCCACTGTACTTCTCTGAAAAGAATAAATTGAAACTGAATCAAATTTACAGTACGGTGAAGAAATACAGTAAGTTCCCTCGGTATAAAGGTTAACGTTAATATCAGTAGTTCTATTCGTCTATCAATTAGCTTTAACTACTTAATCCCGGTCAGGGTGATGTTGGTCCAGAGTCTAACCCAGAATCACTGGGTGGCAGGCTATGAAACTTGACCCTGGATTGGATGGCCATCCATCATAAGGTGTCCACACACACACACACACACACAAAACTTAGTGTCACAAGTTAATATGAAAAAACATATCTTTGGACTGTAAGAGGAAACCAGAGAATCCATAAAACTCTCGTGCCAATATGGAGAAGGTATCCTGACTCCACACAGACTGATTTGGACTCGAACCAACCCTAGGCGACAGTGCTACTTCGCTGCACCACCATGCTGCCCATCAATATCAATACTTATTCATATATTAAGAGATTATTGTTAATTTAATAAATATGAAATATGAATACCTCTTAATACCTCTACTAATAATATACAAGTAAATGAAGTGATTCTTACAAAGAGGGTCAAAATTTTGTAAACACTGAGACCCCATGATGCCACCACAGTTAACATGTGAAAGTGTTCAGTATCTTTGTCATTCATTGTCAGCTATGACAGCTAGAGAAGGTCAGCTGTAGCAAAATGGCCTTGAGTGTCATAGTTTGAGCCCTCTGCCCTAATACTTTTATTTAGCAAACGGAAAAGGAACTTCTCATCTTTGTGCTCCTCTCATGTGCCCTGACTGAGGCAAGTCATTTTGAAACTGTGGTATGTCACCTTACTGACTACAGCACCATTCAGCTTAAAATGGAAGGTTGACACCTGCATGTCATTGTGATCTTATCGTCCCTGTCCAACCACTGAGAAAAAATAAGACATATGATTGTTAATGCACCCTCAGCAAAGCTGTGACATTCTGCAGTCTCTACTGAAAGCTTTTGCAATACAACTCAGTTATCTCTTCATGCATCACAAAAACTCAGAAAAAAAGAGGAAATATTTCTAACAGTCTTTTACAGCCCATGAACACAAAATTAGTGCCAAAGTTAGGTCTTTGGTTATTGTCAGTTCTGCAAAAGAAAAATAGACACAGATGAAAAATACAGCTGGAAAGCGTTAAGAGTTATTCAAAACTTCCATTAAAGACCTATTTTTTTAAAATAACACATGGTTTAGTAAATTATCTACAATAACTTCAGTCATTCTTGGGATCAGTCATATTTTGACTGTAAATATTTATAAGATCTAAATTAAGTTTATGAAAATAACTTCACTTTTAAGTATATCCAAACATGATGTAATCATCTACCCTTCTATATTAATTAACAGTTGAATTTTAACATCTGTTTTTATTTTATTTGTTGTTGCTTATGTTCAGTGAAGTCTTAGAGTAGAATCGGACTTTGAAACTAGTTCATAATTAGCATAAAAATGTAGTAATACATTTAGTCTTTCTAAAAGAGTCTAACATTTAAGCATAGATTATTTATTATTGAAGAAAAAACTACGGAGGAAGTCTTATGCATGGTCAATAGACATCAACTTTAATGTATGTCTGCAGAGTTTCACATAAATATAAATTAATATATATATAGATAAATAGAGATTTATGCAAAACTGCACATAATTAAGTTCGTTTTTTGAGTTGAAACTATTAAAACTGTTTTGTACATTTCTTAATTCTTTACTTCTACTGTTCATGTTGCTTCTGTTGGTTATTGCTTTACTGAAACTAGGCTGTTACCTGACATTGCCAGGTCAAAAGTGTGTAGTGGTGGAAAGGTGAAACGTAATAACACATTATATTATCAGCAATGCGTATCATGTTTTTTTATTAACTTTCACGTTTTCCATCCATATGTGGTAAGTAGTGTGTGTGACCCTATGTGAGTGGGGTGCAAGAAAATTTGTGTGCCTGAGAGTGAGAGAGTATGTGAGTATTCAAAGTACATGACCCTGTGTGTGTGTGTGTGTGTGTGTGTGTGTGTGTGTAGCATGACTGTGTATTGTGCTGCATGTGATGTCATTATCTCACCTCTCTGAGCCTTACCACAAACCCCGGATGTTAATCACAATACTAAGAAAGTTTTCTGGAGTTTAATGAATTTTACGGTAAAAAAACCTAATTCAGTCTGAAACATACCTGTGTGCCCAATTTCAAGTATGTGGCTTGCAAAACAAAGCAGTGCATAAAAAACACAATGACAGACACAACAATGTATACAAGATTCAGCCTTACAGATATTGCAATAGATAATAGAAGAGACTATTGAAACCTTTCTTTGCAGACAAATGCAGTTAAACTGATCTTGATATAATATTCTTCAAATTTTATCATTCAAACTGGTAAATGTTATTAATCTGAATGCATCTACAAAATAAAATTTCTCCCATTGAATCCATAGCAATGCTCAGTACTGTGAGGCCTTGGTCATCTCGTTTGTCAGTAATGGGTCTGCTGCAGAGCATCCCCCAACAGTCTTGTGGTTAGAACTTGTGGCTTTGGGTCCCTTGTACTCCACTTTCTTCTGGACTTTCATTTGTAAGTTAAACACACTGCATTCAAATATTGCTTTATTCATTTTGACTACTATTTTAACTTTGTACACATGAAGTGAGGCAGTTAAGCTCCTATGTACCTGTCAATCTTTTTTATAGTGCAGACTTCTTATGAGCCTGTTCTGCCTTGGCGTACATATAATAGTACAATTAAATTTAATTAATTTAGCAGGCACATTTCTCCAAAGTGATGTACAATGATTACTATATAATATTTAGCTGGCACCTTTATTCAAATGACTTATACTACTAGATACACTGCACTAAACTCCCTACAGTCATTCATCCATCCATATACCAGAGCAACATGACTGAACCACATAGACACACTACAGGCAACCAGACCTCAGAGGAAAACCTGGTTCTCTCTCATTATGATAGTAAAAAATATTTGCTATTTGATGAAATTTTCTTGTGTTACATGTGTGAGACCTTGAGTGTCATATTCTGACGCCACAATTTTAGTGACACGGTTGATTTTTGGTCTCTGATGTCACTGGGGCAATCTGAGTTCCATAAAGGGTAGACTCTTCTGTTGAAAATGCAGACCTATGACTGTCTGGAACACAGATCACTTGTCTCTGATCAGTGTTGATGGTGTTGTTCTGTGCCTTTCCATAATATTATTCTTTATTTGCTTATTGCTTAACTGACAGTTTTATCCAAAGTGTCTTGTCATACTGACCCATTTAATATTGATGTTTATTTCCACAGGTGCAGCCCAGTATGAATATCTTGCTCAAGGGTACACCCTCTGTTACCCCCAGTATGAAATGCTGACACCTAAGCAATATCGATAGAGAATGAAGGCAGTGGGATTAACCTTGATTCTCTCATTCTTATTAAAGTATATTGCCAACATTTGTGCAGCTTAAAGGATACTATAATGTCAAATATTGCAGCAGTATCTGCCACAAAATATACTTCATATTAGTATAAAGATTATTGTATATCCTCCAATTTAAAAACACGCAATAAAATGCTGAATCCTAAGACATATCACTGTGACAGTATACAGAGAGCGTGAATTTGTTTGTATTTTAAATGATTTTGCTCCAGTTTGAAAAAAGCCACTATTGTGTACTGGTATAATATGTTAAGTAAAAATACAGAACTGTCAGTATATTTGAGCAGCATAATTTGTAAAAGACATATGATGCACATTTAACATCTGTGTTTGCATTGTAGAATTGATAATAGCTTGTGTATATTTATCTCTTATGTTACTTCCACTGGAAGAAAATGCTGACACTGGTTTTTATCATTAATTTCTCAGCATTTGAATACCCACAGGCAATCATTTAAAGCAGCATCACTTAAAATTCTAAATGCAATCAGAATACAAATAGAACTGGGGAAAAAATGAATTAGTGAATAATGAAAACATATTGCATTTCCAAGGACACATTATTTAAATTATTTCATAAAAGGATCAGCATTTTCATATTAAAAAATAGCATCGAGTATAATAACTTTATTAACAGCTGTATGAAGAATAGAAGCCATTTACCTTTCAAGCATGTATATAACATTCATGCATAAGCATTAACCACGTGCACATGTAGATAATTCAATTCCCCCACATGCCTTCAGATTGCAAGTAGTCTGAGCTGCTGAAAGAGAAAGAGAGGGAGAGAGAGAGAATGAGAGAAAATGAGAAAACAAAGAGGTATGGACAGAATGAGTAGAGAGGGAGTGAAACAGTCAGAGATGAAAAAACAGACAAAGAGAGGTATAGAAAGAGTGAGCCAGAGACAAAGAGGCAAAAAAGACAAGGAAACAGAGACAGAGGGGACAAACAGCAGAAGAACGAATGCCTTTCTCTCTCTCGCTCTTTCTCACACACACACACACACACACACACACACACACACACAATCTTGCTGATACTAACTATCAGGTATCAGGTACTTTGACTGCATATTAATATCAGTTTTTAGTTCTCTGCTGCATGCATTTAACATTTTAATGTACATTTTTGGATATTTTGTTACTTTTGTCACAAAATATTCTTGTTCATAAAATAGTTCAACCACTACTTTGACAATAACAAATTTGTATTGCCAACAGAGGACCCTGAATTTAAACTGACAAAGAGGGACCCAGACAGGAGAGCAATAGAGGGGTACAGATAAATAGACACGGAAAGACAGAGGGAGAGGGAGACATTCGAAGAGGCAGAGGTCGAGGGGGGGAAACTGTGCGTGTGTGTGTGTGTGTGTGTGTGTGTGTGTGTTAGAGAGAGAGAAAGAGCGAGCAAGCGAGAGAGAGAACAAGAGAACGATTACACCATCAATCTGCTGTACTTATATTGTCAGCCTCAAAGAAAAATCCATGCTGAGGCACAAGCTGAAACACACGACGTTTAACACAGTGTGAACCCCGAATTATCCCCGCAATTATGTGATCATTTATTACATCCCTTTGATGTCTAAAACGATCAACCTGGAACAGGTACATTTCGGTGATACAGCACGGCGCCTTGTCACAATCTTTTCATCTTAAATATCATTTCTTTCATTTTGTATTGGTGTCACGTGACTCTGCGCGAAGAAGTAGTCTGGGAATTTGGTGTTTGAACACCAAATTTCCTATTTATTTTTTCTACCGTGCATGACATGAAGGGGGCGCTTTAACAGTGTGTCTCGGTTCATTTTATTAAGCTCATAAACACACAAGCTTTCCAGTAACTGCCATGCTCAGATGTGTTTCACCACTGTGTTATTTAGGGCTGTGGTTCTCATGTTTTTCTAGTATTTATTTTCAGGGCTGCTGCAGTGCAGGTCCTTTCCTCCCCTGTCACGTCTGCAGATGACCCTGCGCGTGCCTGCGCGAGCGCGCACACAGATTGATGACGTCCTCAACGCACGTTATTAGAGCGAATTCATCATCCGACTGCCTCAGTAAACTCAATACCCCCGACTGGAAGGAAACCATCTGTATCGCCGAACTGCTTAGTGAATTATTTAATGTTTACAATATAGGGTGATGCGAAATGTAGCATATAAATTTTTCACCGGTTTGTTTAACAAAACTTTGACAGCACTTTTCACGTCGCAGCTGGCCGTATACTGTGTCGTTATGACATCATATTTTGTTATATATTTAAATTTGCGTTACGCTGTATTACAGGTTCTCCGAAATTTACAGATGATGTTGAATAAACCTAGTTTGTCTGTTAAGTGGGAAAACAACTCATAAAAAAATTATCCGACCATCCATCCATCGTAGGATGACCACACACACACACACACTATGGGCAATTTACTAACTGGTTCGTATAATCTGTGACATGTATATAGCAATGTGTAAATAACAATGATAGCTATGCGTAATCTGTCGTTTTGGCTACGTCACCGGAACATTAAAGAACGAAAGCGTTAAAATCATTCATCTCCGCCCATTTTATTTGCCCCGTGTGCCAGTCAGCTCAGTTATCACTCTGTTCTCTTCCAAGAAAACACTCCCCTCGAGCGAAAATCCCAGTTACATAAATATAAATATATCCATTTAAAACGTCCTGATCGTCGGAACCGCCAAATCAAATCATTTATCTTTCACAGGGACGGTGAACGGAGGAAGGGGGGGCTGAGCTCACATTGTGCTCGACCGGCGGCGGTACGCACGCGCCTAAAATTGAGCTCATAGTACACTCACCGGCCCCCGTGACTTCACACAACACATTGCATAAGACACAAAAATAGCCTGCAAGAACACTGCAGAGCTTCCTCTTAGCATAACATTAACACTGCAACTTTCGCAACAGAAGTGCATTTACGCTCATGTACACGGACAGCGAGTAAAAACAACTCCATTGCGAAAGTTGCCATGGGGAGCGTTTTTTTCGCCATATGATTTATACTCGTTTACATGTGTGCAGATACATAAACATACATATATACTACAGAGGAGGTGATTTCTCTCATCTCATACATTATATTCTCTCGCTGTCTATATATATGCATATATATGCACATATCACAATACTGTACGTATATACAGTATGCACACTGTGTAAATCGTTTAATTGTTTTGCTTTGTTCATTCATTAATATGCGAAGGTAAGCGAAAGATTGAATTAGCAACACTATTGGACTGGTTGCTGCTTTCACAACCACAGTCTAAGGAGTTTGCGTTGTTATCTGTGCGGCAGCCGAGGTGACGGTTGTTTGTTGCGGCTTGTCGCTCGCTTCCTTAGTGCGCGCGCTGCTTCACCTTCTCTGTACTGAAAAGCGTCGAAAAGTCCACGCTTTGTGTCAGAGTTGTGTCCTCTACATTGAACACCCAACAATTTTTTTTGTGGTATTAGAAGTAGCGAAACCACAGTGATCTATAAATATCCTGCTGTCTAATATACTTATATGTCCATCTGTATTGTCACGCTGAACATAAATGTATAAATATATTGCATTAACCTTATTAAGGCACAATCGGGCTGTCTTCCGACTAATATGGACTATACTGGTATGTATATCCTTGACTGGTTAAATATTTATGTTCGTGCGCTTAATAAGGAAGAAATCTGACATTGTTGTTTCCACATCTCGTGATGCTCGCCTGTGTATTTATTACCTGATTCTTTCTCGCGCGCCCCCGGTTGGACTATTAATATATTATCCATGTATATTTAAACGCTTAAATGTTTGTAAAACCAAATCTAAGAACAGATTGTGCATTACCAGCCATCGCTGCATTGCTTTTTACATTAGATGTTTTGAATGCAAACTCGAAACTCTGTTACAGTACATGGAGGGGTGGGTGGGGGGGGGGGAAGAGCGCCCCCGCGCCGCTGCACGAGACACTCTTCCTATTATACACACAGACGTCCTGGACACAGGTCTTGAAAGATATGTAGAAAGCAAACTATATATATATAATATTGATGTGATTTCAGAATATTGAATTAATTTAAGCACCAGTCAAAATGTCAATGTTTCTGTTTCCAAACCTAAAGGCTTAAAAGTGTTTTTCATTCGTGAAACAAAAAAATCGCTTCAAATGTTGGTTATAAACTGTATTCGTATTATTTTTTTAGAATTTAGCATGGAATTTTTTTGACAAGACGTCGAAATGTTAATTCGCGCTTCTCCCGCTAGAAACTAGACCGCGTGGAAATGAATTTTCATGACTTATTACTGCACACAGGTCCCTCGTGCACGGCGCGTTCACGGCTAATGACAGGCAAGGAGCGATATTTGTTTTTTGCTGCCCTTGCAGGACCCTCGACAATCCATTGAAGCCAACAAGTTTGGAGAGAATGTTGAGTTTAATCAATTCAGAGCGTCGAGATGGAGCCCAACTCACTGAAGGTATGATCGGTCACTCTCTTCATGTTTTAATTTACCGTCGGTGGCTTCAGCCGCGGTGTTAACCTTCACTTTTTCGCACGCTGACGCTTTAAAACCATTACAGTTAACTTCCTACAAAACTTTAATACGAGGAAAAATTAAAATATCATGTTTTTAAAAATACCTCATTATCATTGGTCTTGAGTCCCGCTTTCATTTCCGACTGTCTAACTGATGAGTCTTTTATTATACCGGTGTGTTTTACGTATCGAACGGTAATGTGCTTTGTGTGTCATATTGTTTTATTGTTATTTTAATTATTGTTGTTGTTTCCACAGTGGGTAGGCTCACCCTGCGGCTTGCACGGATCTTACATTTTCTACAAGGCGTTTAAATTCCACCTAGACAGCAAGCCGAGGATCTTGTCCCTTGGCGACTTTTTCTTGGTGCGGTGCAAACCCGAGGATCCTATTTGCATAGCGGAGCTCCAGCTGTTGTGGGAGGACAAGGCGTCCAAGCAACTTTTATCGAGCTCCAAACTTTATTTTCTGCCAGAAGACACTCCCCAGGGAAGAACTGTCAGTCACGGGGAGGTAATTACCAGTATTATGTATCATATCTGCTCTCAAGCCGGCTCTCAGTGGGCGGCTCGCGCTTGTTCCTTAAGTGTTTTAGCGCAGGTTTTTGGGGTGAAAGATGACCCATATATTATTTCTGTTCTCTGTTGGCAATGACGCAAATCCTCGTAGCGCGCGCGCGCACATACACACACACCGTATCTTTCATCTGAGACCTTATCGCTCCGTTTGCGAAGTGGCTCCTCGACGCAGGTGTGGCGGATGGTCAGCTTTTCTACTTTTACACCGTTTTACTGTATTACGCATGAATGGTTCGCGTCACCCGTAAGCTGTGTGTAAGAAGGAGGTTTTTTGTTAACCACTGGAAATAAAGCCCAGTTGTGTATCTTACCTGTCTCTTTAACTACCCACCCGCCTCCTTCACCTTTGCAGCGAAGTTATTGCATTTGTCCCTAACGATAAAGGCATCTGCTGCGCAAAACCAAGGACGGAAATTACGAAATGTAGCTTTTAAAAACACGGGCGAGATCAAAAAGCGTCGAGCAGAATGAAGTGGTAAATGGCAGGTACAACAGTAATATATTAATATCGTCGGCTACATTATGCCTGGGCTTTTATTTGCATATATGTAAAACAAACATGTAACTGACTAGTATCAACACATAAAAGACAGTGCATCAAAAATCTTCCCTGGTCCAAAAATGTCAGTTTCTAATTTGTAACCCCGAGTGTTTGACAGACAAATGATCGAAAAACGACTCTCGCCGGCACGAGATGCCTGGTAAGCGGTCGTCTTTTTTGTCGGCGCTTTCGGTCCGGTAACAGTTGATTAATAATGATTAATAGTGGCACGCGGGCGACGCAGTCTGACGCCGCGCCTTAAAGGGGCCGAGTGACATTTATGAAGGTTATTGTGGCGAGGCGCTGCAGTTTGGCTTTATTGCCGACGCGCACGCTCGTGTAATTAAAGAAAGATGTGTTGTTCTTTAACGGAGCTCTTAACCCCTAGAGCACCTCTCAAATGCCCTCTTTGGAGTCACGGTATCCAGGGAATTCGCGTAGGAATGCCGAGATCTGATATGCAGATTATATAGGAACTGTTTCCCGCAGTTGTGAAAGTGAAAATGTATATTTGTTATGAAGGTACTTTGAGATCTAAATCTTAAAAAATAATCATTTGAAACCTTATTGTGAGCCTGCATTTCCCCAGCTCAGATATGCAGTGTCATGTGACCTCTCAATGAGCTGCAGGTCTTTATCTTCCTGTTTAAATCAGTTTTATTTTCCTGACGAGTTTAACTGCGATCATTGCGTACAAATGCGGTTTAGCAGGACTCTTATGCTGACTTAATACTCTGTATATTAGTTGGTGGCGAGGCAGTGAAAAACACATATATTACATGTGAGCCCAGAATTATTGATCAGACCCTGTTTTGTGTATTTGGTTTCTGTAAATGCAGTTTATCTGCTGCTCGGTTGTATTAGAGAGACGTGATCAGTCGTGTGGAAAAGGACTAGGATTAGTGTGAAGATAATAGTCGGCTTGTTATTGTCTCTGCGTACAATAAGGGGACAGATGAGAGTTGGCAGTAGCGTTTCTGCTGTCCAGCTAGGTTTTTAATTATTGTTTTGAATACATATTTCAGTATTTTGTATTGTAGATCAGTTTATATATGGCTATCTTTAATATTCAGTAGTGCAAGGCTCCTCAAGTTTTTGTCCTCTGTTGAAGTGTGAACAATGTAATGTTTAAACTATTTGTGAAAATGTTCTTTAGGTCATCTACACTGAAAGGCCCCCAAATGGTACTCAATACATTGTTGTCCTGTTACAAGACATTTCCATCTGTTTTGAATTTTCCAAGTTTCTATTAATAGAGAGAGAGAGCGAGAGAGAGAGAGAGAGAGAGAGAGAGAGAGAAGAGTTTTTGGATGGTACCACCATTATATTTTATCTCTCACCAAGACTTTATTTGGACAGTATAACAGCACCCTTTATTTAGATCTCAAGATCAGTGCCAAAATCACAACTTGTCAACTTTAATTGAAATTCTTTTTCTTGTAGGCTCAAATTAAGTTATTTTATATGATGCAATTCTCAGTAAATACAATGAAGAAAGTATCACACTATAAAATTAAGTGAATCATAATCTGTATTCTATATCTTGACTGGGTGTATTTGTGCAATAAAGTACAGGTGTGTTTTCCCCATTTCTTTTATCTGGTGATGTCATGTCCCCTCAGGACTCTGTGTGTGTCTGTGTCATTCATGTGCAAAATAGCAGTGGTGGGAACAGCAGCAAGCTTGCAGTGATGTTATCCTGGCAGGCAGCCTGTACACTCTAACTCTGGCTTGAACCTAGAGAGGGCAACATTACACTCCCATTAAGACATCTGCTGTTTTACTCCATTGAAAACACTGTATCTTCTTTTCAGAGGGCTGCATTTGCCAAAAATATCTCAGGCACTGAACACTAAGGCAGCTAACTACCATTCCCTTCAGCTAAATAAGTGTTGGCTAAACAAATTAGTACACTTTGAATTTCTGTGTATGTAGCTCTGTTGTTTCATAGTAATGACATCTATTGTAATGCTTGTTTTAAAGAAAATTATTTGTATTTTTTGGCAAATATGTAATGCAGAAAAAGAGAAGTAATGCTTTGTTACGGAATATGCCAGTATGCAGATTTGGTGTTGGGATGCTTTTTGTAATCTAATAACGCTAAAGATAACTGCTATCATAATATCAATTTACAATCTAAGTTCTTCTTTGTGGTACTTCAGTTCTGTGATGCTTAGTATCTTCTAAAGAACTCAAAAAATGGGTAATTGTGATATCGCTACAAATTTAAAACACATTTGTTCAGCTACTGTTATGGCAAAATGGATGATATTCATGTTGAGAGGTCAGCATATATTTGTTCCAGTTACAATAGTCCCATATTTCTTTCTGGGATGCACTTTTGTCCTCTGAGTTGTTTATCTTTTTGGCAGAAAGTGTCTGCCAGATGTATATGTGGAAATTTAAATTCCCTCAATACCATTTTCTAGTTTCTTCACTATATATTTTAAAACTCCATATTGGACTCCAGGTGCAGTCAGGTATCAGGAGAGAACATTACTTTTAAGAAACCTATCACCACTTACAATGCTATGACCCGTGATTTCATAATGATGTGTGCAATAAGTAGAGTGCAGGCCTGTGTGCATTGTGCTGTGAGTTGGCGTATCCCTGCCTTGACCTCCAGAGTCAAGAGTGAAACACTCTCTGCAAGACGTGGGTCACCGGCCTGCTTCAAAGCCTTAGCCAGCTGTTCTTCAGCTTCTTCTAATGTTCACTAGGAGGTGCAGTGTTTCCGTATAACTCCAAGTTAGAATATTTTTAAATGTGCTTCAGTCTTGAAATTTTATTTGTCTTGATTTCTGGTGTTTAAAGCATTTTAATGTTTTCCATAAGTAATGGTGTTTGCTATATTGAACAATTTTAAAGTTACAGCTACCGCAAACCCCATATTTTATCATTTGGCTGTCATCTGTTATTATTTCTTTAATATTTTTGGTGACAAATTGTTAGTGATGTCAGTGCTGGCCTAGTCTGTCATTTTCATTAGGCAAAAAGTGTTTTTTTTTTTTTTTTTTTTTTTAAGAGCAAACTAGTGCTGGGTCTCCCCTGGTGAAGAGCTGCAGATTGCTGTACTGTACACTGTAGACATCTATCTGTGTTTTTAATCTCTGTACTGCCTCGAATTGATGTGATGGTTGGGATTATATCTCGGTGCTTACAGGTTACATTCAGGCTCATCTGCTATTGCTCAAATCTTGATGAAGTATGCAGCCTAGAGACATGACACCAGAAGTGTGTGCCTCTGATCACCCCTCCTTAGCTGCCATTAGTTTTGTGCTGTTCAACTGTAACAACTGGGTAATTGACTACAGCAAAAAGGGGGGGGGGGTGAGAAATGGAGTAAAGCACATAAATATGGATAAATGTTGCTATAAGAGCTACCATAAAAGTTTCAATATGTTATCACTGCAGGTGAAAATCCCATTGTTAGAAATGCCATTTTCCGTTACCAAAAAAAATCCTGCTGAAGAAAAATTATATATTTGTACAGCAGCCAAGTGTAGATTGAGTCATCAGGCAGCCTGTGTTTCTAGCACATGTACTTCAGTGTACTTCACTTTTTCTATGAGCCTTAACTCATACCAGCTTCAATAGATACAGCTGTCAGTCTGTTGAGGAGCATGTAGAAAATGTGTTCAAAATGTAGTCACACGCTGTGCCAGTAAAGTTAACAAACATCTCGATAAGGGGATAAGAAAACACTGCTACTTTTTTCAGTGTGGTGAATATAAGGTTGTGGAAAATCACTTCTCATTATGGTGTGTTCAGCCTAATTGTAACTTTCCTAATGACTGCAGTCAAAGGCTTTAAACCTGGACTATGTCATTTTGTCTTGTCTAAAATGTATCTATCCAGACAACTCAATACACCACAAGTTACTGTGGTGTACCAGTATTACTAGGCCTTATTAAAGATTTCTTACCTTCTCTTTACTTTTATGCCAAGCCTCATAGTTCTTTTAATTTACAGATACTTGTTTGGAATGTCTGTTGTCAAGCAATTTGCAGCTGAATAAATCTGTTATTTTCAAATGGCACGAACCGATTCTTTGCTGATTATAACTGACGATTTTAGGAGTAATTGGTTTCATTTATACTGGAAAACAAGGAACAATTATAAAGAAGAAAACTTTCTGAATTAACATGGGTGCATTGTCTTTTGAAGCCAAATATATCCAGTTATTATATGTACAGCATGTGATACTTTGAGTGTTTTAAATTCATCATATAGTTATAAACATCCATTTAAAATTCGTTCAGTGTACCTATATGTCCCTTAAATAAGAAGTAAAAAGACTAGAAATGTGATAATACAGGTGTGTGTCTGTGTGAGAGAGAGAGAGAAATCTGTTATGTTTAGCTCTTGAAATTGAATTTGAAAATGGGGTTAACATGCAGCAGCAATTAGCTTTGGTGGGATACCATACGCTGTGTCTGTTTTAAAATATTTCACTGTATTTTATAAAAAGCAAATAGACTACACAATAATGTACGCTCTCTGCATTTTGAAGGCCTTGGGCCAAAGTTGAAAATGACATGGTTTTCCAATGAAAGAGCTACTTAGTATGTATATGAAATCATTGCTCTTTTAACGGCTTTTGCATTAAAGCATAACAGTAGTTTTAATTAGTTTTTCCCTCTCAGATGGCTATTGGCACAGCTGTTTCACAACTGTGATTTTACTTCAGATGTCAGATTCTGATCATGACAGAACTATAAATATGTGTTATTCAGAAATCAGTCTGAAAGTAAACAATATCTGCATTTATGGTCAACACAACAATCATTTCAAGCTTCAAGCTCTTTTCCTCTTGAAATGGCAGAATGCTTATTTGGAGTGAAATTATACCTTTTCGTTTTCTGTGCACAGAAAACGGGCTTCTGACATTACCAGTTTTTCTCTAATTGGACCTTGAAATAAGCCTTTCACATGGATATATTTATCAGCATTCCATTGCTTCATGTTAAGCTGTACTATAAAAAGGTTATTTTTTCCCCTAAAAGATTGCACTGACAACCTCTGCTCATTCCACCCTGATATTACATCACAAGTGACAAAAGTGCTTTAGAATCTCATGATGAAGGATCATCATCAGCGCTGACATGTCTTTTTTGCAGTCGTCTAAACAAAAGTCAGGGCTACTCAACCAGCATAGCAAGCAAAGCTTTATTATTAGAAAATTTAAATACTTATCTAACTTATTACTGTGTGTCTATATGAATGTATAGTATTATTTTTCAACAGATGAAATCATACTGTATTTTACCTTGTTGTTTGTTCTTAAATTATATAACATTTTGTACAGCTTGCCTTAACTATCTTAGTATTGTCTCACCATCAGTCAGGACACTAAGAGGCATATATTTACCACAGTTTGTGGAGTGTTTTTGGGGTATTTTTGTGTCACTCCACCAGTCACTTATTACTTACCTGACAATCCTTCCCCGCCCCATCATTCTGCAGGATGAGATCGTTGCTGCATCTGAGAAAGTCATCGTGAAGCTGGAGGACCTGGTGAAATGGGCCGTTCCAGACTCTTGCAGATGGGAGTGCGGGCTGCGGGCTGTGCCCCTGAAGCCCTCCGTTGTCAAGGAGCTGGGCCAGAACGGCCAGAGGGAGGCTTTGCACAAGTTCAGAGAGTCGATGCTCAACAGTGGCCTCAACTTCAAGGATGTGTTGAAGGAGAAAGCAGAACTTGGTAACCAGTTTTCACTTGTCTTGTTTATGAAGCTTATAAATTCATGCTGCCATCTTCGAATCTTAGCTGATGCTCATATTTTTGCTCCGGTACCTCATGGATGTAAATATTGTATGGAATCCACAGGATAATATATTTTACAGTTAGAGAGCACTTGCCTAGTACAGATAGACAAACTAGGAAATTGAAGCACCATAGATGTTTTCAGTTAGTAATATTTCCTTTTAATTATTGATCTGTAAAAATAGTATTTCATGCACATAGAGTGGATTACAGGGGAAAAGAATAATGTTGCTTTTATTTAGATAGTGGAGGTTTTGTAGTGGTATTTAAAACAAGACAATATATTCTTACTGTATGCTTGGTGTATACAAGTCTTTAACTTGCTGCACTCCTGTCAGCTTGACAGGAAAGCTGCAGATTGTTGTTCATCGTCATGTATAAGGCTCACATTTTGGACTCCACCAGAATGCAGCTGATACGTAATGGAAGTGAAGAACACAGTCCCCTCATATGAGTTTGATACAGCACAAGTCAGGCCTTGTGGCCAAGCCTCTGTACGGCAGTCCCAGATCCCTCCCTTCAGTTATTATTTGTATTACAGGCATTATTATGTCTTACTGTAGGAGTCCTAGATGCATAGGGTGAAGTAAAGAGGTGTCACTGTAAGTCTTAGAATAACACTGCATTCAGTGGAATTCTTCGGGTGGACTAATCTATGCATTCAGATGTGATGCCACTCGTTCGCTGCCTGGAATTTGCATACCTCCACTGCATTCAGAAGCTTTCAAATGTTATATTGCCCTTGAATCGCTTTTTGTATTATGATTCTCATATGGAGATTAGATAGTAGAATTTATAATGGATGCTTTGTTACATGCATTGGGCTACAGCTGCATGAAGAATCAATAGTGGAATCAATAGGGGTAAAAAAAGAAAAAGTGCGTTAATGGATTTATTTACTCCCAGACTTGTAACCCTATTATTTGTGTGTTAGGTTTTGTAATGCTAATGAGTTTGCTCTTTAATGACTATATCAGCCTGTTTGTGTTGTCAGGGCACTAAATGCAGTAACTCAGAATTCCTCCTGAATTTGCTGGGTAAGCTAAATATCCTGGCAGAGTGCCAAGGGCCATCTATAGCTTAAATTTGCTGGTCTTTGTTGAATAGAGAAAGAAAGGGATCATTCAGCTGTGTAGCATGCTTTCAATTGTAGAAGCGGGACTTTGAAAAAAGCAGCATTGCTGATGGAAATAAATCATTAATCAAATGACTATGAAATAGCTGTGCTGGTCTTGCTCAGAAACTCAACTGGTAGTGTTTGTGTGAAGTCTAGTTCATTATTTATGGACACATTTTATTATTGCCAATGCAACATTCCATTCATTAAGAATAAACAAATTAGCCTGTCTGGGAAATTGTGGAAAAATAAGAGCAAACATTTATGCGATTTGCTGAGATGTTGAAGGTTAGCCATACTTTGATTTTATGCCACAGAAGTATAATGTTATTAATCTTTGTCTGTGTGGGAGCTGTAATGGAAATTTGGGTATTTTTATGGGGATTTAATTAACAGCTGCATGTTTAGCACAGCTGAGTGAAAAGCATTTGTTAATGTAATGAAATCCAGTAGCGGTGATAATTATGGAATCCATGCTCAGTAAACTAAAAGGAAGCAACATTGTATAGGCAAGTCTGACATTTGGCATAAACAGTTGATATAACTGCTTCAGCAATAAAGAAATTGTTCTCAGTCCCCACAGTGTCTGAATACAGCAACCTGTGATTTCCTAAACTAAAAAATACTGAGGCATACAGACACTGTAAAATACATGTACATAATGACATTGACAGAGCAGCTGAAACAGGCATTAAATGGAGCATGCTACCTTATCTGTGAACATCTCTCTTGGCTGCTCCTATTGTTATAATGCTCTTCCAATATTGTTATAATTAGCCTATCTCGTGCTGTACCCCAGTGACTTTTTTTTACACGGAAGCAAAGAAATTATGTTATAAATTAATCTCCACCTCAGGGGAGACAGTGCAGGTATAATGGCTCCTAAAGTAGACACAGGTCAACTGTAGAGAGGCTAATAGTGTAGACACTTATCAAGAAGACTGGCTAAAATAACAGGCGGTCATCCATTAAGCATAATATTGTTAGAATATTAACTGTTTGTATATGTCAGTTCTGATTTTCATAGTAACGGTTTGGCGTTTCATTGAAGAAATGCTTAAAGAAAACAAAGCATGTAAGTTTTTTTAACCACTTGTGCCACTTTAGAATTGTGAGAACAGATGCACAGCAGATCCTCATAACACACATGGTCCCTTGCAGAGACATAAAAATCCTCTATATAAAGAATGATGTGCAGCTTAGTTTGCCTTTTTGTTCTGGTGCCAAGTCTGAGGTTAAAAAGTAGGCTTACGGTGGCAAACAGGTGATCCAAAGCAATACACTGAAGGGAGCTGTGAACAGCAGCGTTCGGTTGGACTTCAGACATTCAATAATCCATTAGAAAATTAGTGCTCCACTTAATTTCCTGAAGTGCATATCATCATACTGCAAAGTCTGTGTGTGATGCGAAGACTAAAGGGAGGTGGCATACTTTGAGACATTCTTCATCTCTAAGGAAACAAGAAAAAGAACAGCTGTGCTACATTGTCAAAAGAAAGTGTTGTATTTTTTGGAAACGCCACATGAAAAATGTACAATATTTAATGCCCATTTTGAGTCCCAGTGTGTTCTGTGGTCTCCCAAGCAGGTGTGTCAAAATTAGTTTACATCTGTAAGGAGGCTTTTGCTTCAGTTTCTTGAAATTAAGATATTAACTCACTCGGGTTGTCAGTGTCACCAAATAATGAGAGAATTTATTCAAAAGCTGCAGTGAGAACAACTGATATGGAATATACTGTCAGTGTTTTGGATTGTACAGAAAGCATAAAATAGGTACAGTATTTGTGGTTTAACACTTGACCTATTCTAAAGCAAGGAAACGGGTTTAAGCAGAATGGTTCTCTGTGGATTGACACCCTTCATGTACAATAATAAAGAATCTATCTTTAAACTTCCTTAATGCATTACACATATTTTCCCTCCAAATAACGTTTTCAGCCAAAATGCGACTTTAACACAGTACCTGCTGCAATGGAAGAAAATTTGTTTTAGAGAAGCACCTCTATGCAGAGAATAGTCTTTTTACAGCAAAGGAACAAATTTATTCTCCAAGCACAAAAAAAGCATTAAGGCCTAGAGTGGATCTTGAGACGAAAATTAGGAAGTAAGTCTACTGGTCTTGTACATTAAGATGGGATTTTCTCCCTAATCCTACACAAATTTAAGTCACAGTTCAGCAAGACATTGGTGCACAACTTGGTGAAAGAGCCATCTCTTAACCACATCAGCCCTGCTTCTGTGAGGCAATGACAGCAATTAAACAGGGTTTTTCTTATTTCCTCACTGCAGGAAGATGACATCATCATGGCGAGCTCCTTGTGGTGTGTGGACAGTAGAGCCTCAATGACCAGTATGCCTTTCTTCAACGTGTGCTTTGGCAAGAGCCAAAAAGGCAGTTGACACAAAAAACAAAAATATTAAAAGTAAAAAAATATGGTGTGGAACATCTTTTGAACACAGTAAAACTAAAGCTGATGGCCAGTTGCAAGTATCAAGTTTCTATTGATATAATAAAACTAGTTTCATCTATCAGAAGTCAGTATCCAGAGAGACACTACATTTTTGTTTGAATGTCATTACAAAACAAATTAGTTTCTGTCGCTGCTTGGATTGCAGTTGCTGATTTCTTTTCTGAGGAAATCTGTTAAAGTGTGCTTACTTTCAGCCATTCTATTTACTGAACAATATGTCAATGGGATTGACACTATAAATGCATTTTAAAGATGTTTTTATTTGAAGTGCTTCCTTACACAGCATGTTCCATATAAAGAGCGGTCTACTTCAGGAGCAATTGGGATGCATGCATTGGTAGGGACATAACAGCCTTAAACAAAGTGCTTCTTTTAATTTGGTCCATATGCCTCTGGGCTTGCCAAGGGAAGGCCTTGATTCTGGGCTGCCAAAGTGACAGGAGTGGTACCCAGCACTGGGCACAACTGAATGGAGGCTATATTGCCAGTTCATTGAGCCAGGTACTTTTGTTTTGAACCATAACAGACCCTCTGCTTTCCTTCTCACAGTCTCTCCACTCCACTTAAAGCTCAGATTAATTTATACTTGGAACTTGCCTTTTGTATGTTTAAACCACTATTGGAGTCCCTTATACTATGATGTTCATTGACCTTTGTGCTTTAGTTGTATGATGTTTTGAGAGTCACCAAAGATGCTGCTAATTTACAGCTGAGATTAAAAAGAAATATGTGACCCGGATTGTTTATTTTTACCCCTGCCCCCCTCCTACATGGTGCTTCCACCCAGGATGTGACAGACAGGGAGAGAAATGGGAAATTAGAAACAGATGACAAGTTGGCACTTGCAGCACAGGTAATTTATTCTGTTCGAAGTACAAATTATTTCATGTCGTAGAACTGTGGCGACGTGTCAGTAATTGTGTTCCTTATTTAATGAAAATATATTATTTCTTATGCAGATGTTACTTATTTCTTCTAAACCATTTTATATGCGGGGGAAAAAACAAGCAAATAGTCTTTCTTCTTGATGACTTTTTTCCTTTGTACATAATAATGTTCTTTAAAACAAACTAAAGTCGTTAAACTGATATTTCTTTTAATATTAAAATTTTCCACTTTGAGACTGGGTTATTAACCAGTTCTCTTAAGTCAGTGCTATTTTTTTTCTTGGACTTTTATAGTTACATCTTGATTATTTACAGACCCATTGGAAGTTTACATGAGCTGTTTTTTTTTCTCTCTCTAAATTGTAACACACTGATCCACTCATCATTTGTTCCCTTATGACTAAAGGCTGGCTGCTTGCCAACAACTCTAAAACGGTATGTGGTAAATTCTGAGCTGGAGTGGAACAATCTGTTACTTGCTGGGAATGTCTAGGCACTCAACTGTTGAAAAAAGTATGTATGTTGCAGTCATCTTTACATTCCAGGCTCAAACTTTTTGTTTTTATGTTGTCGTCTTGTAATTTTGAACAGCTTTTGACCCCTTTCTTGGATGGGGGTAGTAGTAATTCTGGCAGGCTGTAAAACGAAGTGCACATCTCCGAAGGGTGACCTTTGAGGAAATGAATAGTTTTATTGTCTGCCCATTAGTGTGTCTGAAACAACAGAGATGTTATTAATGTGGTATCCCCTGTAACGTGAAAGACCCCCTAACAGCCAGCAGCTGTGTGAAGATTCACCACAAGTTCGATTGACATTTTTCCGTATTTTTTTTTTAATCATATGCTTTACCAGACTGTTTTTTAATGATGAAATCCAGCACTATGTTAATGTTGAGTATTTGCTCTTGGCCTTCTTGTAGCTCATTGCTTGCCTCTAGGCTGTTGTGGCAGTGGCACAGAAGCCAAGCCTCAGAGAGGCTGGTCTTAGAGCAAGCTGGCCATTGCACATTCTCCTTAAATATTTACTAGGGTGGAACTTATTTAAATGCAACTCTGCGACTAATTAATCCCTTATTTGGCACATGCATGGCATGGTGTGTTGTGTACGTTTTGTTCGGCTCCAAAAAATGACTGGCAATATTTTTGGTTTTGAACTCATCTATCTCATGATATCAGTTTTTAGAAAACCTGCAAATTCAATGTTTTGTTGACTTGCAGAGGGAAATGACTGGTGTTTCTAGTGATATTTTTTCTACCCAGAAAATGGCTGAAATGGTACTTGATGATGATGCCACTTGAAAAAAATGCGTGGTACATTAGTTTACTCATCATTTTACAGAAATTTTTCCAGTTTTTTTTGCCACACTGTATTTGCCATTGTCCTGCCAGCTTCTTCTTTTTAATTTTTGTAAAATTTAACTGTTCTCATTGTGAAAAATCACCTTGATGAAGTGTAATTTTTCAGTTGCTAGGCATTGGTCTATGCCTTGCAATAAGACTGAGTGGAGTTTATCTGTTTCTGATCAGTTCCCTTTTATGTCACATCAATTGGACCCAAAACCCTAATAGGCAGCTTCTCCTTTTGCTTGTTACTGCCACTCTGGGCAGATGCTTTGTGATCCGTGACCTTCTATAGAACCAACAACAGTAAAAAAGCAGTATTAACTGATGGACATCCGGAACGTGTTTAGCTCTGTGCTTGAGCTCAGGGCAATTACAGCTCCTCTTGCAGGTGATGCTGAAGTAAAGCATTACTGACATTTACAACCAGTCTGTTCTTCAAAACTTACTCACTTGAATCCATGTAACTTCTGACAACTTATTTTATTACAGACGAGGGGGAAACCAGTAATTTTTTCTTTTTTTTTTTTTTTTTTGACAGACCAGGGTAGTCTGAATACTCTACCCTTTTTGGGCAGTAATTTTAGAAAGTTCTCCAAAAGAGAATTCCAATAAAGAGAAACCCACAATAGCACAGTGATTATGTACTGTCCTGTTATCCCAGGCGTCATCTAATCCCTTCTTTGTGTGAGACCCTAAATTCTCTTTAATTGGTTTTGTTGAGCAATGTCATTATTCGTGCCACTCTACTTGTTTTCTGGATAATTGTCATCATTTCACCCACTCGTCATCTAAAACAAGAGAGCAGCCATTGTTTGTGGCCTCTTAGTTCTTGTTGTTTTCATCTCGCGACATAAGTTGTTAAGCCCTTTGCTAAGCCCTTTATTTGACATACTTGCCATGCTTGACTCCAGGATCAGCCATAATACTGCTTGAATGTATTATTAAAAATGAGTACCTTTTCTGAAGAGTTTGATACATTTTTAGTGTCTGTTTTTGGAGGTAATAGTTCCCTTTGTATATGCTTTGTAAATGCATAACATCAAAACCTTAATATATGTCATGTGTAGTAGAAAGCATTTATCTAATGATATATATCTGAGGTGGAGCACAGCTGTCACTTAGAATAGACTGTGGTTTTTGGTCATTGATGTAACTGCTGTAATGTACTTGAAAGTACATGTTTTAGAAGGTTTCCAGTATCTGTATGTGTGTGGCATAAACATTTTCTTTTAAGATCTCAAAAATTAGAACAGCTGCAGTAGTCCTCTGTTTATTTTAAACATGTTCAAAGATCTGGTGATAGGTGAAGTGCTTGTATAAAGGCAAACAGTCACAATGGAATGCGCTTAATGATAACTCCCATCTTATTTTAGTGCTTGAAAAAGGGAATATATATGCCTGGAAAAGCCTTCCCTTTTTTGTAGGGAAAATGTATTAATTTTTCTCACAATATGTCTTTTACGATGTATCACAGTTTGTATTACATTTATCTGAGCAAGTGTGCAAGTTTCATCAAAAATGACATGCAATTCCCCTGACCCACTTCTACGTTCTCTGAACTGAAACATTTTCAGCCCCCCACCCCACCCCCTGGCCCCCTTCTGTGGAATGCTCTGCTCTACTGTGAATTCTGTGTTCCATAAAAATACATATTTAAGGAAACGAAACATCCATTTCTTGCGGTGCTTGTAAAAGGCTCTAAAGCCCCACAGTCCTGTGATCAAAGCAATTCGCTCAAGCTTGTGTTCAACAGGACTGTCTCAGTACCATGGTACATCGTACAGCTACAGGAAGTTGGATGCGTCAGCCTTCAAGGTTTAGTTTTAGTCACTGCAGAAATGTTAATAAATGTTAGGAAACTAATCTTCCTAAAGCTTAATCCTCCCTTTAGTCGAGAATGAGCCTGGCATTCTTACGGATGTACCTCCAGGCAATCCATTGCTTCTGCAAAAATGGTTAGTGATTGCTGTGTAGTACTTTATCTTCTTCTATTAGGCAAACAATGTGTGTTTCAGTTCAAAGGCACTACACAAAAGAGTTGTGTGTTACTGTGTTTTTATAGAGTGGAATGATTTTAGCTGGTTCTGTGTCAACTTATAAGTAATTTTTTTCTAGTTTTATTTGCTGTTACAGGTTTTTAAAACAACAAAGGTTTTGTGGTGTAGTCTTGACTAGGTCATATTTGGAAGGAAAAGGAGGATGACTCAATGCATTTCAGCTAAAATGTCCCTGAAGAGCTGTCTGATGTATTGGCTGTTTTTTTTCTAAAGAGCAGGATCTTTGTTAAGCAAAGGAACACTTTGGGGGAGGAATTCTTGAATAATTCTATCATGTATCATGGAGGCCATTAAATGCAAACCTTGCAATTGAGCAATCAATAACACAGACAGTTAAAACTGGAACAGTGCCAGCTATATAAAGAAAAAAAAATCTGTGCTGTTCTCTGCCTGGTTGCTATGGAGCTGCTCTGAAAGCAGAAAGCTTAGAGAATGGAATGTCTAATGTAATATAATAACACTAGGTAACATAAATCATCAAGAAAATGTTTTGCATTGACATCAGTGTGTTTTGGAAAATGTGGTTTAAGGCTATTTGGATTTCAGTTAAAAAAAAAAAAAGTGGAATCAAATAAAGATCAGTGTTATTGTGACATGGGAAAATAAGGCACACAGATCTGCCCCTGTCTGTTTTTAGTAATTTGGAATAAATTAAGACTTAAGCCTTTAAATGTTTCTTTTGGCACCAAAAATGTGATCACAGAAAGCTGGCTGAGCAGAGGCAAATTTTGGCTGTTTGGGTAATTAAGAGCAGGAACAAACTTGTATGGCTTTTTTTTCCCAGGCACATAGTTTGAATAGAAAGTTTCCTCTGGGGTTCCATGACCTTTGCAAAAATATGATATGCTTTGAAGGGCTTTAAACATGGTGTTCATGGAAAGGCAGACTTCTAATGGGTCCTAACTAAGAGCACTGCGTTGAAGAGGCACATTCCTGTGCTCTCAATATAGGACATAAGCAACTTGCAGACTGTTCGCACAGGAAGGCAGTTAAATAGTGGTGGGAGCTTATTAAAGGAATTAAAATATGAAAAGGTTTCACCCCCCCCCATACAGCGCAGCAACATGACACTGTTGCCACAGATTGTACATCTTTACATTCTTTTCACATATTTTGCTGGCAGCTTCCATTTTGGAAATAAAGACAAACAGCTTGAGAAGCGGCCTGCCTGCTGCTAACTGTGTCATGCCTTTTGTTAAAAACTGTGGATGGTGCAGAAAGGAAGAAAAAAAAAACAGCAAATCAGAGCTGCGTTATACATATGAAAGGGATCTGGTTAAATGGAAACAGTACTCCCCTGAAATCAATACTAGTACAAGAGCTAAAGGCACTGCACAATGAATATAAAACATCCATCTTCAGCCTACGGTTATTATTTTTAAACTTTTATAGATGTGTTCAGCATTCAGCAGTACTAAAATGGCATTGAGGGAACTTGAGTCGTGTGCTAATTCTTGCTAATGGATGTAGTGAGGCTTTGATTAATTTCTTGATGTTGACAAGAAACGTTAATTCCGATGAGGTATTCAAGTTTTAGCCATGTATATTTTTAGAATGGTTTTTTTAGTCCTATTGTCACATGAAAACCTGCACATACTACTATACTGTACCTGTGTACATTAGTGCTGCTGTTTGTTGGTATATAAACATCACTGCTTGTTTTGCTGTATAAAATGAAAGATTTTTCTTGGTGTGTTTTTCCACCCAGTCTCTCCAAAACAGTTCTACTAGCTGATTTAATAGTGTGATTAAATAAATACTTTGGCAAAAATGTGGGAACAGTACATGTGATGAAGAAAAAGTAACCAAAAAAAGGCTGTCCTAAATAACACTTTAATCTGTCCTAAAGCTACTGAGTGCATAACAAAATGGCAGTTTCTAAATTGCCATGTTTGGATGCCCTAACATATGGGATATTGTAGAGCTTTTTTTTTTTTAGGGAATACTCAAGGAAAAATGTCAAGTATGTCAAATACGTTTTTGTAAATAACTGATAACAGCTGAAGTGCATTGTACTTTAATAGCACCATGTAATTGGAGACAGGTTACACAGTACCAGAATAGCTGCTCATTTTCATAGCTGAATATTTGAATAAATAGTTAGCATTGTGGGACAGGTAAACAAACTACAGTGATATGAATAATTTGTGAAATACTGATAACCTTGCACATTGCTGCCTTGCTGCTCTTTTGGTCAGTTTCTCTGCCCTGCTTGTCTTGATGAGGATTGTGGTGGGAGCAGCCTAAGAAGTTGGGCTGAGACCTCCTGTTCCCTACAATGATCTCCAGCTCCTCCTGGGGAACCCCCAAGCATTCCCAGGCCAGCCAGGAGATGTTATCTCCCCAGTGTGTTCTGGGTATGCCCCAGGGTCTTCTCTTAGAGAGTATGCCTGCTACAAGGAGTCAGTCAAGAGATGACATTACAACATGACCAAACCACCTCAACTGGACCTTCTCAATCCACAGGAGCAGCAGCTCTACTCTGAGGCTCCCCCAGATTGTTAGGCTTCTCACCCTGTAACAGAGGGCCAGCCCAGCAATTCAGCACAGAAACATAGTTTCAGCCTCTTCTATCCATATTCTCGTTCTTTTGGTTATTACCCAGACCTCATGACAAAAAGTTAGGATGGGAACACAGATTGCGTGGTAAACTGAGACCTTTGTCCTAAAACTCAGCTCTCACTTTAATGCTACAGAGCGGTGCAGTGCCTGCAGAACTGCCAACGTGACACCAGTCTGCCTTTCAATCTCCTGTGTCCTTCTGTTCCCTTCTTTTGTTGCTGGTGAGCAAGACCCATGATCCTTATTCTCCTCTTCAGTTGGAGAGTGCAGTTCCACTCTTCTAGGAGAGGCCCATGATCTCAGACTTAGAGGTGCTGATTTTCATACCTCTTACTTCACACCCGTCTTGTGGGCTCACCACCTACAAGGTGAAGGGTGCAAAGGTGGGGGGGTGGGTGCAATGCCAGCCAAGCATTGGGCTTGAGTGGTGTGGGTGCAGATAATGTGAATGGTATGGATCCTGGCAGTCCAAACTGGCTCTAGGAACATGGAATATCACCTCTCTGGTGGGTAATGAGCCCAGGTTGGTGTGGGAAGGTGAAGTACCAACTAGATATAGTTATTCTGGAATCAGATTCCTTGATCGAACATGGTCTCCTTCCTATTTTTAAGTTCCTCTCCATGAAAGACCATGGGTGGGTGTTGCTGCACCCCAGTTGATGGCTGTGTTACAGTAGTTCTCCCTGTTGGACAAAAAGGTTTACCTCAATGGGGTTGCGGGTTGTAGAGGGGAAAACTTGTTTATATATATGCACAAAATAGCAGTCCTGAGTATTCAGCCTTTTGGGGGTGGGGTAGGCAAGGTACTCTAGTTGCCAACCAACTCTGTTATCCTTTTGAGGGAGTTCATCACTCATGTTGGGAATGATGGAGACAGCTGGAGGGGCATGATTGAGAGGAATGGCCTGCTTCATTTTAATTCAAGTGGTGAATTGTTACTGGACTTCTGTGGTAGTCATGGTTTGCCCATAAAAAAACACTATGTTTGAACACAACAAGGTTCATACGTGTACTGTGTACCAGAATACCTTAGGCCAAAAGTCAATGATCAGGCCATATGTTTTGGATGCTCATGTGAAGTGTGAGACAGAGCTGCTGCTCTTTAAACTTCATGTGCTTTTTTTGGAATGTCTGAATGTACTGGCATGATGATTACTGAGAAGTTCTCACAGTGGCTTTAAAGATTGTGTTCTAATTCTCTTCCAGGTTTAACACTTTGTTTCTGTGAGTGAGTGCTCAGTCAGAACCACAAACTTATAAGAGATGCTAAATCAATTAAAGGAAGTGGTTTTAGACAAAGGAGTGCAGGCTAAAAAAACACTTTTATGAGTAGTGGTTGGTGTAATGGTTAGAGCTGTTGCTTTTTACTTTACTTGAAGGATCAAATTTTTGATGCCTTGCTGTTGTACCCTTGCCGAAAGTACTTAATTTTCACTGGAGCTATTTAGTTATCGAGCTGTTCTGGACAGGACAGAATTTAGATGTTTTTGGAAGATGGATGAGGACTGAGGTGTTACTCTTATATTTTCAAAAATTGATACCTGGTAAAGATGTAAAATGACTTGGTCGTGTTCCTGTTTGCTGTCGAACAGGAATTAGTGTTTACCTTTCACAGAACTAATGTATGATTTTGGTGACACTTTGAAGGTTATGCTAAATTAACATGAGAGGACATGCTCCCAGCCCCTTTATGCAGGAGCTTGAAAACCTGATGGTCTGATATGGAACAATGCCCTTTGACAGTGGGGGTTTCTCTGGAAGATGGTCAAAAACAGCCTTTGATTTTTGTTGAATGTATGTTAGCTGGATAAGTCTAATGGCTTATTCTTGGAATATTCAAGGTGTGGTTTTATTATACAACACAATATTTGAGTCTTGCTGATAACATTTAAATGAAAATGGAAGTACCTACATGGTATGTACTAAAATATTAATAGGGTACTGGAATATAAGCAGTGATTTGAATGGTAGTTGAATTATAGCACCAGTCTTGGATTTTGTAACCTTGTTGAGTGCAAGCATGAAGCTTTTAGTGATACTTTAAACCCTTTTTAAAATGTTTACAAGGCATTAGTAAGGAGGAATTAATGGCTCTGAAGCTACAAATCTTTGCTTTTTGGAGTACTGTTTTTCCTTTGTCTTCAGCCAGAAACCTTTACACAGGTTACAATTTTAATCCTGTAACCTTTAAACTTCAGATAATTTTGTAGATTTTTGGTCCCCTGTTAGCTACATGCTGTCCTTTATGTAAAACTAGCATTGCTTTTAAACAAAATTTTGTTATCTGATAGTTTCTTTTTGCTTTGCTTGCAGAGTTTTCATCTGCTCAGTTGTTCAAGCAAGCCTAATTTGTCCCCCACAGAATCTGTGAATAACTCCATTGTGCAAGCCTACTGCTGGAATTTTTTGGTCACCCCAATATGTGACCAAAAGTTGTTAGGTCTTATTCTTGAAATATGACCTATCCATACAATTACATTTTAAAATCTATTTTGTTCATATAGTAAACCCTTGATGTAACAGACTCCCAAGTTAATGGATTTAATGGACAAAATTCTACAGTTCATATTTTGTTTGGTACTCCCTAATAGTAGTCTAGCTGATGTGTTCAAAATTGCTTCAAAATAAATTATTTGTTTCACATGGACACTATTTTGCAGACATTTGGCTTTAATGACATTCAGGAATATCAAACACTCCCCCAGAGTTGCTTCATTAAATCAGACATACTGTGTATTTAACATAGCCATGTAGCTAATAGTGATTAATTAGATTCTTTCACTGTATTCATCTGTCACCAGTAACTGCTTGCCCAATGCAGAGTCCCAGTGCTCTGGAGCCTGTCCTGAAAGCTTAGTGTGTGAAGCTGGAGTCACCCTGGACAGGACACTAGATCACACACAACAAGCAGTTTAGCATCACCAGTTCACTTGAAACACGTGTCTTTGGATGGTTGAATAAAACTGGAGCATCTGGCAAAAACCCATATAAACACTGGGAAAACATGCAAACTAAAAACAGAGCTGAATTTGAACTCGCATCTAAACCCATAGCTCAGAAGTGTGTTACCAATGTTTTCTGCTCTGCCGTTGCACTGAATTCTGTTACAGAAAGGTATTTAATTTCATTTTATTTATTTATTTACCTATCCATCTATTTATTTTAAACTCTTCCAGTACCTCATATGTTCTTACACCAGTCTCCACTGTTAGACACATTATTGAAATTCATTTTGTGTGTATACAGTAATCCCTCTGTATCAGAATCCAATTCATCCCTGAAAATGATTTGTATAGTGAAATTGGTGTTTCCCATTATTAAAAATGGGAAAATGACACCTATATAACTATTATACCATGATTTCAGCATGAAACACCTTAAAAATCAGTTATCTAATTAGAAAACACTTAAAGTGGTCATTAATGCAAGTGAATGCAGTTTCTGATTTGCAGTGCTGGACTGTGACACTTCAGGATGCATTTGAAAGTAAGCTGAAATTAGACCACATCCATTAGTAGTATAAAAACTGTGAATAAGGACCTAGGAACAAATGCAGATTAGGTGACAGTCGCAGATGCAGATAGTGCCTTTTTAAATACCCTAATCAGATAATTCCCTGCAAATATCCTGTTTTACAACCCCCACCCAAAAAAAAGGTATGGTTAATTATTTTTTCTTCAAGAATGTCAGTTATTTCCATAATACCCATGAATAAAACTGTCACTCACATGTATGATTTAAGGCTGGCATGCACTGGTTTTCTGAATGGTTTTATACTGTCTATACTGTAATGGTAGTAACACACTGCAGTAATCGAGTGTTCAATATCAATATTATTAAAGGAGCGTACAAAAGATAGAATTTAGGTATTTCTACAGTTGCCTGTTCTACTTCAATTTAAAACCAAGAGCACCAATATTTAATATCCAAGTCCAAAAGCCTGAGTCTGTCCTCCATCACATGACAAGGCACTTGAAGCTTAGTCAAGCAGATTTTAGGGCTTCTTTTGTGGCCAGACAGTGCTCACTGGAGTCCTGCAGCTGCTTGTCGAGTGTTAATGGAAAATTACACAATGAAATATTTAATCATTGTGCACCACCAACCAATTACAGTACATATGTAATAGTAAAAACTTATTTATTTAGAAAATAGCAGGTTTTATTAACAATATTAAGGTTATTAGACATGGTCAGCTGACCATCACTTTTGCTCATTAAATTTTCTGTCATCTCTGCTTAGATCAAATGTAATTAAAGAAACATCAGAAAGATTCTGGCAATGCTTGTATGATGCATGAAAATGTGCACATTTTAAAACTGCAATGATTTCTGTATGTTTGTGGGTATTTTGCTCCACAGCAGGTAGCACTGCTGCCTCGAAAACCTGGCCTGTACAAGCATAGGTTTGAATCCAGCTTAGTATGTGTGAGATTTGTATGTTCTTCCAGTGTCTGAATGGGTTTCCTCCATGTGCTCCAGTTTCTGCCCACAATCCAAAGACAAGCATTTCAGGTTAATTGGTAACAGTGAACTCCCCATAGTGTAAGTGTGAATGTCTGTGCGTGCATAGCTACTCTGCAGTGGAATGGCATTTCATCCAGTGTGTATGCCCCCCATCCTAGCACCCAGTGATTCTGGGATAGGTTCTGGACATAACCCTGACCAGAACAATCAGTTAATGAAAGTGAATGTCTCAGTGAGTCCCTATATAATACTTAATTAATATGGGCAGGTATTGCTACTGGAAATCCACTGAATTATAACATTTGCATATTATATAAAGTTTATAGTTTCATATGTACATGCCTGAGTGCAGTATATTTATTTATCATATAAAATATCAGTTCTAGTTCTATTTAATGGGTGACTTGATATATTTGCTTGTAGATTGTGAGCTTGAAATATTCATTATGACATTCAATGGAAAATAAACAAGATCTACATCCACAATAGAAACAACATATTTTATAAATGCTGTATTTATTTGTGTATTTTTGAGGAAGATTGACTGTTCTTTGTTTTCTTTTGGTAGGAAGCAATTTTAAAATCTCATTCAATATCTGGACATTGGAGCAGCATGTTGAAAGGCATAATAACTTGTCCTGTTTAGTTGTATGCGTTATTATTTTTTGATATTAGAGGTTGAAATAATGTAGTGTATAAAAATATTTGTGTTGGCTTCTGTTTTCAGTGCAGCCTGCATTTTTTTATTAGTGGCTGCAAACCACAAGACATGTTAAAATGCCTGTGCTCTCAGACATTCAGTTTCTCATTACCCAGAGTTTGAATTTTTAATAATCTTAACAAATCATGGATTACAAAACTGAAAGTCAAAGATTTCTTTGATCTGGATGGGATGACTGGTTTTCTCATGTTTTTAAATTCTCACTCTTAGCCGGGACCCACAAACAACTCCTTAGTCACTGCTAATGGATTAAGTCCATTAAGTTGGCTTTGAGAATGTTACCATATAACACAGTGGTCTAGGGCTAGTAACCAGAAGGTTGCTAGTTGAAGTTGCTGGAAAAGCCTGCTTCTGTACTTTAGTATCTTTAACGCCCATTGTTCCCGTAAGTATACAGTGTTGTGTTTTGTTAGTCTCAAAGTAACTATAATAAACATGAAGTTAACAGAAGCCCATTGGTTAACTTCTTCAGTTAACTTTCATAATAAATTACAATTTAAAAAATCTAATATGTTGTTTTTTTTTCTTTGTAGGTGAAGATGAGGATAGAAGAATTCTGGTGCTTAGCTACCCCCAGTACTGTCGATACCGGTCCGTTATTGCCCGCCTAAGAGAGAGGCCTTCATCCCTGCTAACGGACCAGGTGGTTCTGGCACTGGGGGGAATTGCTGCCCTTGATGGCAATACTCAGATCCTGTACTGCCGGGAGACTTTCGAACATGCCACTCTTATTGAGAATGAGAGCATCTGTGACAAACTGGGTAAGTATACAGGACCACCCATCAGTACTACTGCTGAGGTCAACCACTTATCCAAATTGCCTTACATAATTTACATTATCTTTTGGATATTTGTAGCTTCTGTAACATTATTGGTTTTTGGTTTGCGTTTAACACTGCCCCCCTCTTCATGAATCATATAAACATAAATAATACCCATGGACTACTGAGAGTTGGTAAAATTAGGGGAATGTTCCACAATAAAGTGCCACTTGTTAAGTGGCCATCAGGAACTCAGTTTGGCATCTTCAAGATACAGTGTCCAGAACAATTGCATCTAAAATAAAAGTTGCCCTTTATCCAGAAAGTCGCTTGAGGAAACTTGAATATACTTTCTTGTTTTTATGATTTATGAAGGATTTCCAAAGGGAGCTTAAAGTAGATGATGGCCATCACAATGTTATTACAGTAATATCATTACAATTTGAAGAGTTTTTTTTCCACATTGCAACTATATTTTAATATATTTGTTGATTATAAATGGACAATTTGAGGAAATGTAGTGTGTCCCTGTTTCTAGGGCTGAACAGCAAAATTATTTTGTATTTTTAACAGCTAGATGAGGGCATGATGTAAGCTTTTTAAAGATAACTTTTAATAAGATTTTAATATCTTGCAGACATTGAACTTGGATTTTTTTGGGAACTGCTGAAAAAAGAAAATCTCTTTCCTTGTCACCACAGTCCAGTCCAATGATCTATGATCTCTTTGTAATGCTGTTTGACCTTAAGGATCTTTGATGCATACAAAGGAACAGAGAAAACCTTGCAGTCCACTCACATTGACTTACATGCCTATAACATTCTGCTTCCAAGAAGTGGTCCACTTCCTGCTTTACAGTCATCTGACCGATCAGGGATGGCACAGTCAAGTGACTCAGTTTTGTGGTATTCTGAAGGTGGCCATTTCCCCCAGAATGTACTCTCATCACTCACTGTTAGGAGAAAAAACAGAGGGGGAAAGCCTTTAGAAGAAAAAAAACAAGTGTTTTGTGCAGTAAACGTCCACATCTTCCATCCACTAGTCCAACAGCATAAGAATCTAATGCTGTTTGATCACCCCAACATTTAAGATGTCAACACATTGCATGTCAGCTTCTTTCTACTGTTCCTGGTAAGGGTTTCGTTATGTCAACACAGTTTTTAAAAGAAAAGTGTTTTATAACTAGTCAGCATCTTGCTTGTTATGCCTCTGTAAGCTTGATATGCTCCTCTGATATAAATGATAAATTGACAAACCGTCTTTTATAAAAAAGCATTCTGAATTTAGTCTTCAGTTCCCATTTATTTAACGGAATTAGGCCAAACATAGTGCTGAAGAAAAATGAAATGGAAAAAACAGCATCTCCTAACTGTAGCATAATTTCCTCCTTTTTTAATGTTGATCACCATTAAAAAGGCACTAATTGTGTGTTAATACTGGACTTTTGCTGATGGAATGTACCAATTTGCACTTGACTTAAATATTCTTGACTATTCTATCCTTGTCTTAAATAAGTTATGTGACTGTTATACACTTTAATAGAGCTTCAAAATGTACGTTTACTTTATAAGGGGCATGGTACAACACAGTGTAACAATTGTATTTTTACTGGACAGCGTTTTGTCACAGCATATTGTCAGGTATGGTTCATATGATGAATATAGACTGGGAGACTTGTAAAATGAGTTTTATTTTATTGTAAAATTTTAAATGTAAAACATTACCACTCTTTATATGCTGAGACTGACATCACCTTGCCTAAATATGAGCTTGTTTTATTAAGTGCCTGAAACTTTCAGGCTGCAGACCTGTGGCTGAAAGTGCATAATAGTGGATGAATGAATGAATGAAGGTCTTTCAACCAAAGGGCTCAGAAATCACTGAAATATGAGGCTGAACAGCAGTTTGCATTATTTTTGTCCTTAAGTGTAAAGTTATGATTACCAGCTTATGTTTGAGCAGAAAATACAAAATGTTTCTTGCCCATATGTCATACTTGTAGACTGTCTGCCTGTTGTTAAACATATTTTTACTTTTTTCCATTTTCAGAAAAATTCTGTTTTATTCCCCTTGCTGTGCATAATGAATTTTTCTATTTTAAGGAATCCTTGGAGTCTAATTTTGTCATCATAGGTCTGAGTTCCAGGCGGTAAGAATTTAACAGCTGTCATTAGCCTGAATTTTGTGTACTGTTGGAACCAGCTTCTCCTGACCATTGTAGTTCAGTTTTTTTGTGATGAGTATTAACCCGTTTAAAGTATTTATGAACTGCGGATTTTTCACAGTTTGTATGGGGCCATACAGCAAGCCCACATTTGAAAATTAAACAAGATCCCTGAATAAAGTAGCTGCTTATACAGTACAATTGAATGGAAAGACTGGAATATAATTGAACTCGCTTTGTGTGTTGGTTAACTTTTGAGCCATTTGTTTGCAGTTTTTCTTCTTCCTTTCGATTTGAGTATGAAATTTATGCAGTCTCTTTAGGCTGTTCATATCTCCACATTCATATTTATTCAGTATTGGTCCACATATTTCTGCCTGAAGCACGTGATTTTAATTTGAGGCCAGTTTATGTAATCCAGCTGTGTACTAATGCACGGGAGAAAGTTCCATTGTTAAGGTCGCTTGCCTATATTTACATTGCATGTGAGATGCATAAGTTAAAATGTGTGGCACAAATCAACACCTTTTTTTGTCGCAGATCTGGAAAGAATATAAAACAAAATGAATCCTGTGAGGTTTTTAAAACTGTGATTGGTTACAGAATTAATGTTTGCTTTGCACATATACATTGTAGCTTTTTTCCTTCATTTTTCTTTCTTTTTTTATCTGAACCAAAATGGCAGCGTAGTGCAATATGAAGTACACCCACTCATTTCATATCTGGGGGTACTTTCAGGACTTCCTCTTCAAAATTCTGTTAACAGCCAGCTGTACTGGCAGTCATTTGCGCAAGCATACTGGATTTACTAATGCAATTTAAAAACAGATTGTTGCATTCAGTAATGATACATAATGAAGATGTAGGACTCACCCTTCATTTTCCTTGAAGATTGCTTTGATTCACAGTTGGATTTATTACAAAGTAGTTGAACATAAAAAAAAGCCATACGGCCACCCTTTCATTATCAATAACTGCTTGCCAAATGCAGGGTCATGATGGATGTGAAAGCAGTCTGTCTCAAGACAGCCACTCACACAATCACACACTAAGGGCAGCTTAGTTACTAATCCACCTGTAACACCCAGGGTACCCAGAGGAAACCCACAGAACATGAGAACATGCAAACTCAATACAGGCCGAGTCAATACGTGACAGTGTGAGAGTATGTCCTTTGTCTGAATCTGTGGGCATTTTAAATTCTTACAGGCCCAGCTGCTGCTGTTTGTTGTTCTAAGGGATGTGGAATAATACTGGCTTTTCACAGCCAACATTGTACAGTTTGTAAGACTCTGTATATCCTGGCTAGATGTATGTATTGTTATATTTCTGATGTACAGCATCACCATCAGAATGTTATCCTTCCCTATAACAATTAGTAAAATACACCATTCCTTATTTTCCTAAATAAAAATAAATACTTGAGCAAAAAATAACAAGGAAAAAAACCAGCAGGCAGGGGGCTACAGGGAATGTTGTGTTCATGACTTGCAGGTGAAAGTGGAAAGATGAAATCCTGTGGCTTTCTGGGAAGAATAATACGTATTGCTGCCGGTGTTTAACTTGAGTAATGCATGAAAAGACATAGAGAGGCAAAAAGAAATAAAAAGGTCTTTTTACTTGTTTCTAGAAAAATGTATGTTTGTGAGGAGAATGGTGTGCAAATTGTTGGATTGGCATTGAGGCATAAAATTAATGACATCCTGTTTGCTAGGAAGGCACTGGAAAATGTAATTTATTATTAAGAGGTCATCTGCCAAAGTATTCATGATGTGCCTGTGTATTTGATTTTTATATGCGCTATTATAGCTTATGTGTATTATAGTATTGCTAAAGTTGGTTTGACAATGTTTGTTGCTTCAGCTTGCTTTAAGGGCACATAACCTTTTAATTATATTTCTAAGTACTGTGATGAAAAAAAGATTCCCATATCACAGTTGATTCAATGCAACTGAAAACATACTTAAGAGAGTTAAAAGAAACTACAGATGATAAAATGCCCTAATCACAAGGGACTCATTGAGTATAATATTAGTATTTCCAGGCAACATGTAAACTCTGCAGAGCCTTTAACAGAAGGCCAGTGTGAGTATTATTACAGTCATGAAACGTACAAGAAAGTGGATATGTCCTTTTGGTGAAAATGTTGTTCATGGAACATTTTTATAGCTGACTTTGGCCAAAGATAGTGGAAGATGTTCTTGGAGTACTGTGAAACATAAGGCACTCTCATCTAGATTGCTCCTCTTCCTTCTCTGTTAGTAAAAATAATACAGAAATACCCTTTTCCTATTTGTTTCATGCAATCTAATAAACTGGAAAAGGCATTTTACTTAAACACATGTTTCAACATCTGATATAGTATTCAGCACACAAGTTAGTACTTTGGTTTTTATCATGCCACTTTTGGCTACAGTGTACATTTCTGTAAATCACAGAGCATATGGGATTGGAACAATTCCCTAAATATTAGCGGTTTGTTGGTTTGAAACATTGGTATTTTCATTTTAGAAAAAGAAAACACATAGAAGACCATTTTTTTTATTTGAACTGGATGCATTTTTCTGTTCAGATGTTCCAAGTAAATGTGTTAAAGAATTTCCAAAGAATTCTTGGAGATTAGTAGTGTAGAACACACCTGTCCCAGTGTCATACTTTTTAAAATTTTTATCTTGACCTGTGTATGATAAGACCATGCACACAACATTAAGAAATGGTTATGATAACAGTGAAATTTTTTGCAACTGCATTTAATTAAAAATGTATGAATAGTCCTCTTTTCATCTCAGTATTTCAAGTAAATACACACAAATGTACTTATAAAAAATCCAGGCAGTGGTGTAATTTTACTGACAAATGGTTTTTTTTCTAGCTTGCAATCTTGTAGGTTAACAAAAAAGTATTCCTGCAATGTTTCATGTGCACATTCCTGGGGTCTGTATTTATCTTCCTATTATCATAAGTAGTCAGAATATAAAATAGGATCCGTTCTTTTCAGTGTCATTGCAGCTGTAAGGAATTTTATGGGCTGATTCTCGTCATTGTAAAGAACACAGACAGAATGGATCCTGGCTCTTGCCGCAGCCCTTTGTGAGCTGTTGCCCAAAGCTGAGCTCATGTTGTATCTTTTTCATATATTGTTTCATATTATGTTTGACAATTTGTGATGTGTCTTTTTTCATTCCTCTCACAATCTGGAATGTATTATCTTCAGGACATGCATTTTTTAATAGTCCTATGACCTTGTTTCAGATTAAATATTCTGCTGCGATTCAAAATGAAGAAAAAAAGAAAGAAAAGTTATTTTTCATCAGAATGGTTTTGCTGTTGGGTGAAATTTGCATAGTTTCTCTTTCTGTTGTTGACAAAAGACACACTGGGCTTGCAAATTTCTGGTATTATAAACTGTAGTCAGTTAGTCACTTCCAGTAAACCCCATAAGTATTACTGGACTTAACCAGTAAATGTGTACTGCAGTAGATTGACACATTTTCTTTGCAAAGTTACTTTAAGGGACGAAACCGTTCAAAAACCTTTATAATTCTGCATTTATGTATTTTTTTTCCTTCCATCACTGAATATTGTATGTACGTTCCCACAGTCCTACAGTGTTCTTTACTGAAGTCCTGTAATAATACTGTGTGAGAAATTAAGGTGCAAACATGCCAACATTCCTAAGTGTAATACAATGGAAAAATGAATTGGTTTGGGTTACACTGCTGGACATCATCACTATGTAAAGTCAGGCTGGCATTTAAGAGAGGAGAATAAAAGGGCTGCAGAATATTTTCTAGTTGCTGTTTATCATGCATTGCATCAACCTTGAGCCAAATTACTATTATTTCCTCTAATGCTGCCCAGTTGGGGGGAGCTTGCCAGTCCTGTGCTGCAAGAGTTGTAAGTTATATGAAAAGCTTTATTAAAGTGCTGGAAAATGGCTGTGTGGGAGGACCAGCTTTGTTCAGCTGAGAATCAGAAACAATTTCATCAGCATAACCTTGACTGTTGTCCATTAATTAACCAGCATGGAGATTAATATATCTTAAAGTTGCCAACTTGGTCTCTTTCAACATCTGTACGAATGTTTCTCAAAACCCCTGTGTCGAATCCTTCAAAGGAAACAATGCCACTGTTTTATGAGAAACCAAGCAAGTCCTTCATGTACTCCTTATGAAATAATAACGTATTGGCTTGTGGGAATGGATTATCTATTAAAGCTGACATTTGAGGTTGTGCTGTTATTTTTAGTGCTCTCCTCTGTGATTTGGACTAATTATACTTCTGACTCACTCTTTTCAGTCAAAAAGCTCATTCTTATCCATATGTCTTTCAGAATTGAAAGTCAGAACTTTATTAAATAACCCCCTTTTTTAAGATCACCATCTGATGAATTTTGTGGCCTTTGCATTTTAAACTTTTAGGAGATGTTTCTAGTGTGTATGTTATGTGGACTGATCTGGAATTTTACAGTATTCTGAGGGAGAAAATTCTTTTTTTCCGATCCCCAGCAGATTACTTACAAGAAAATAAATAATTCATACTGAATAAGTGGGACCTTCTCTTAAAGGCCCTCCGCTTTTATATCACCAATAAAAATGTCTGCTTTATAAACAAGAGCAAAATAAAATGTCACTTAAAGCCTGATACAGTATTTGAGTATTATACCTCAGTCTCATTTCATTCTTTGTAATGTTGCCGGCTGACTGATTTGCTGGGAACCCTCCCCGGTAGAGAATCTTTGTAGCTCTGCTGATTTACCGCCCAGCTGACATCCATGCACCTCCCCCTCCCATAAACATTTAATGAGTCTCAATATGTGGAACTGAAAGAACACAGAAATATCTGATAATAGCTTAAAGGCGATTTGTGTTTCGACAGCTTCTTTGTACGCCATTGTGAAAACATTTTTTTCCCTTTTACAGGCATTTTTTTCCCCTCTCTTCCCATGAAGTATTTTTTTTCTTCATTCAACGCATGGTTAGTCATTACTGCCTTCAGCAAGACTTTAGGGAATGAGTAGGAAAAGGGCTGCCGGTGCTGGCCCCAGAACAGGGCTGCTGGCAGATAGCATGATGGATACTGTCACAATTTAAAATGGTCTCCTACTAATTTGATACCAGGCATGTGATGTTATTTGAAATTGTAATTCAGCCATTCAGAAAAGTGGATCACTTTGCCAAAGCTGCCATTAAACCTATTTTGTTTTCCCTGCATATATGTTCACATTACTATGAATTTTCTTTTTAACTGTGTGCTGTTGCAGTTCTCCTGCAGTTAGTTTTCTAGAAGATGTTACAATGTTTGTTTCATAGCCGCAGTATTTAGGGGTTTAAAAGGCTGAATTTTGAAGTAGTGGCTAACAGAGGTCAGTAAAATGAATTCTTCATCTTCCCACACAGACTGCTGTGAAGTACAGGGGGGCTTCTTGCAGTTGAAGACACTGCTTACAAAAAGAAACCAGATGAAAGAGAAAACAAATTGTAAATATAAAAAATTGTGGAAAAACACCAAAGTAGATATTAGCATCATTTTGATGAGCTGCAAATAACTGTTGAATAGATATCATGAAATTAACTTGTAACGAGCAAACATAAAAATGACTATTCTGTTAATGTACCGGTTTCTTGGAAAAAGATATTTTTCCAGTAATGAGGAACATGTGAATATCTTCTGCAGCTTGGTTCTTATGTGAAGCCAATTGTTTGAATTTGAACAGCCAGGCAATTTACTTTTGCCTTGGTCTATCTATATAATTAATTCAGAATGTTTGAAGGTCAGTGTGTCATGATTCTCATGTTATGCAATATTTTTTATGGCACACAATGTTCTGCATTTAGTGCAGCCATGTGCTCTCAGCTTCAAATTCCTCCTTAAAAGGGGATTATTCCATCTAAACAATGGCCAATAAGCAGTGTGGTTACAGTGGGGCTGCTTCGAGAGGAACTCGATAGCATGTGAACTGCTCAGATGTGTATTTTTAGAGCGACTGGTAGGGGTGCTGCTGGGGAGAGGGGCGTCATAAAAATCACAATGGGATTCTGGATTTTGCTGGAGGTTGGAGTTATTAGTTTAGAGGTCAGAGTTCTAGTAGCGAAACTTCCCAATGGCAGTGGTTCAAAGCGCCCAGGACTGGATCGGCTGCTGTGATGTGCATTAATTAGTAGCGGTGACACCTAACGAAAGACCACGAGGCCATCACATGACAGCTTTAAGTCGAGACGGGCCGTCTGAGTTGCTAAATCTTTTCGTTGTACTTTGACAGGATTGGGTTTTGTTTTGCCCTTTAAATGGGTTTCTCATATGTCTCCAACGTGATTTAACGAATATAAAACTCTCTTTTTTATAATACAGTTGAAGGTAAAGCCCAAAAATATTACATATCTAAGATTCTGATTTATTTTTAATATTGTAATCACATAAAACAGTTGTTTAATCCAGAATGCAAGCTCCAGTCAGATTAAATCAGAGCATCCCAGCTCTTTTTCTTGGTATAGAAGTTGTACCAGTGCATCCTATAAACAGTGCCGTGCTCGCAGGTCTAGCTCTAAACATAGACTCAGTTTATATAAGATATTCAGTGTAAAATAAGATGTATAGAAGAGCTGTATAGGGACCATAGCTCTGTACTGTGTTTATGTGTTTCTGCAGTTTTGAGCCTCTATTTGTGGTTTGATGCCATTTCTACTCCTCATTTATTCAGGTAGTGTTTTTATATTGCTTTGATTTTATTGAATTGTCATAAAGTCTTCAAAAATAACTGTAGGTAAGGATGTACAGAGGGCCCCCGTGTCTTGCCGTACTGGCGTGAAAGTTGGCTTTGCTTTAAAGTTGCATCACCTAACTTGTAAATCAACCTCTGCAAATTAAATCCTTTTTCAATATCTTCAGTGTTTGATTGTTATCCTTTTTCTGTCACTCTTTTGATGTTAAAATATGACCATTAATTGCCTTTTTCTAAAGCTTTTTATCTGTTGGGCATTGCACTTTTGTAAACTTTGAACTGTACGTTGCTTTGGATGCAAGCATCTGCTAAACGCGCAGCTGTAGAATGAAATAATACTGGTGTTTTTATTTATTTATTTATCTATTTATTTATTTATTAAAATTTTGCATTAATGTCTCTGTATGTGTATAAAATGACGTGTTGATGTGTCCTACTGCCAACCGGTAGAGTATTTCATTGAGCAATTATGATAAGGCAATGCTGTGCAGCTCCTTAACGTAGGTTTATTGAACCCATAAATAACAGTATCTCAAATTAAGCAGTCTGCCAACTAATGTAATCCTGGCAGATGAGATTTTTTTAAAATTTATTTTACCATTACTGCTAAAGATATGAAAGTTTATTTAATTTCTATCTTTTTAAATGAGTTTATTTATCCATGTTGTTGTAGAAAGGGTCAAATACGATATTCCAGGAAATACCAAAGCTCCAAGTGTCCACTTTACTGTTAAATTGTTTAATACAGGATGCAGCATAATGGTGCCTGTAGGGTATAAATATAAACAAGGCCCACACAATTATGTAACAAACCATCCCTGGTAAGTTTTATAAGTGACTTTATTTTGCTACCGAGGCATTGACAATTTTGTCCATCATTTTTTGAACATTTAGTTGTGAATGGGCAGATAATGCTGTAAGTCGTGTGAGATGGGCTTGGAGTTTTATTCTTATTCAAGTGTCAGGAGTATGGAATAAACACCCCTGCCTGCTGTATTACTGTGACCTTAAATTTCATTTCCAGCAAGTAGAACCCGTGCCATCTGTCATGCTGATAGATGGCTAAACTAAGAATCCTTTATCTGGTCCTACATTTGCTCTTTTCCAGAGCTATGTAATATGCTAAGTATGCATTAGCGGACACTGACTGACATATTAAGGTTTATTTATGAGAATGTATAGTTTTGGGGTTTGCTGTAATTAATCATCTGTAGAGGCACAGATTTGGTATACCTCAAAATAGTATGCATTGTGTAAGCTTCAAGTCTTCATTACATATTTTTGCTGATGTAATATTCATTGTTTAAAAAAAGTAATGGCTTTCCTTTACTTGATGAAAATGTCTCTTATAGGAGTTTGTGTTGTCGCACAGTCCCATTCATGCACAAATAATTGACAGCCATTTTGAAGAACTATACAATTGGCGCCTTAATAGCCCTCCAGTACAGTTAAACAGTTAATTGGAGCATTGTGTGTCTATGGTCATCATAAACACAAGTACACTCAGCCAAATCGCATCTTCTTATGGGAAAATGAATTTGAACAGATTATACAAAGCTGTCTGTACACCAACAAGGTTAGCCCACTGAAATGAAAAAATGTGTGGCACCTTGAACAAAACCTCTGCTGCTGTTTGAATAGAAATGGTGTTTTAATATTTATCTCAAGATGCTAAGTAAATTAGTGTCTGTCTGTGGCTACTGACAGGTCTATTATGTTACATGTAGTGTGTCTCCCCCTGTCCAAATGAACTTTAATCAGTATTAATATGAATCACACAGCAGTCTCTAGCTTGGCTGTAATATTTGAATATATAAAACTAGATTTGAGATCTTTTGATAGAATTGTGATGTGCTATTTGTTTATCTATTGCCAAATTACATTAAAACAATGCAATTATTAGTCACTTTACGATTAAAAACATTCTCCTACTTTTTAAATAAATGACAGATTATTTTATTTTTTTTTTAATTAAAAAGTAGACAAGATTTGATTGCCCCAGAAATTTTTACTCTTAATTTCTAGTTTTTCACCCAGTATGACAACTACAAAAGGTCTGTCTAACTGGTTAAGAACTGAACTGGTAAAAATGCTCTCCAGAAAATTTACAACAGTGTTTTTGATGGCAATAAAATGAACCTAAATTGTCCTGGAATTCTTATGAAAGCATAATTGAATCATTTTAAAAGGTCAGACCATGTGACCGTTCTCACTGGACAAATCGTGGTTCTGCATTGACCCATTTTAGTGGAATGAGGAAGGCATTAAGATCTGTTACAGTAAATTGCTACAGTGCATGGAGATGGCAATGAATCGCTTTCAAAGCGAACTCTTTTACTCAGTGGGTAATCCATTGAGACTGTCAATATAGAAGTCTAAAGAAAGCCAAAGCTTCTCCAGTCCTCAGTTGTTAGAGAAACACCAACACTACTTTCAGCAAAGTTTTACAGGGTGGCTGCGTTCATAGGCCTAAACACACTCAGCAATACTGAAATGCAGTCAAATGGTATTAAACCATAAGAAGTGGAAAATTTGATGCTAGCTATTTTTCCTCATTTCCAACGTTATGGCAGTGATTCAAGTGCATGCCTGCATAAATGTTTTAATGTCGCTGGTTTAATAGCGACGCTGTTGGAGAACGCTCATTGAGACCTACTTCTGTTGAAGTTAAAAGCCTTTTTTCCCCCCTGGTATGAATGAATTCATAAAGCTAACAATAAAGTTCTTTGAACAGTTTAATTGCCTCTTCCTGGAATCGCCTGGAATCCCTTCATTTGATCAAATAATTGTATAATGTGTTTCCTCAAGTGTGCACAGCACATAAATAAAAATGCAGTTGTTCCTATCTGAAATAGTTTTTTTCCCCAAAATATTTATGCTTGCTTTTTTCATGAAAGTTATGTGCAATTATATTTACAGTATTAATTAATTCTGGATGAGTGGAAATGGTACTGCAGAATCATAAAGAACTGCAAGATTATTTGGTATGTTTATACTGTTTATTCTGGTCAGGTTACTCTCCTGATTTTGAATAATACAAACACAATGGAATCTGTGTCCACATGTTCTTTCTAAACTGTCCAGTCTCACTGTGTTCCCTTTACCCTGGTCCTACCTTGTTGCCAGGTCATCTCCACCAGCTCCTCTATATTGCACCATTCATGTGTAGTGGACTAACCAGGAGGTTTCACTGGCTGTGGGTTTGGAGAGGGTCCTTTGAGTTCTTAGAACATCAGCTTTTAGTTTGTGAGAGAGGGAAAAAACAACAACCCAATATTGTTGAAGGGAGGGATTTGGCAGACTGGTGTTGTGCAGTAATTGTCTCAAAACTGGTAATGTAACCAGGTACTGTAGAAGTTCATGGCTTTAATTCAATCACTTTAAGGGTGCTGGTTCAAGTCCCAAGGAAGTTCCCATGTTGCTGCCTTGACCGAACTGCATCAACATAAAATATAGGTGTACAGGAGCGCATAACTTTGCATAATTTTGGAGAAAGTAATATAGTTATATAGCTAAAAAAATTTTAATGGTAATATAATTCTTGGAGTTCTGCAAGAGACTAAACAGGACAAAAACACTTTTATGGAGGTGTTCTGCCCTGGGCTTTCCATCCACTGGTCCATATTGTTCCCTTGTATCAGTGTGATGTCTCTCCATCCTTTCCTTGACCAATGCTGATTGTGTTACTTTATCTGTGCTGACTGGGCTCCAAATTTATCAGTCACTTTAACACCTCAAGGAGTGAAAACCTTCCTGGGTGTCAATGTTTGAACTAGTAAAGGGTGGCATTTATTCAACAAGTAAATGTAATCAGTCTAACACATGGGGCACCCCTTATTCCTGAGTTACGTGCTGTAATTATGGGCTGTTGCCATGGAGACTGAAGTTGCAAAAGGCGCTTTTTGGTGGTGTGGTGATTGATGAGTTGATGATTACCATCTAGCTTAAGGCTTCTTCTTTGAAAAATCGTATATGAACAATGGCCCTGTCCGCTCAAAGCCTCCATATCCAAAGTCTGTGAAATAATAAGAGGTTTCAGTGACTATGATTGGTTACCTGTCTGTGTTCTGTTCACTTCCTTCTGTTAGAAAACCAGACAGGCTTGCTGACAACATACATGTTTTCAGGTGCAGTGTTTGTACTGTACTTGGCAACAGTCAATGCGCATAGTATGTATGGTATAAGTCATTATGCATACATTACATGCCATTAAGTCTTGTCGTTACTGGTGAAACTATCATGAAATGATATTTATGATGTAGGAATGAATCATTCAGTGAAGAATTTGCCTTAGATTGAAAAAAAGGCATGTTGCGCCGTGAAATTACAAGGACTAAAAATCAAAGTTTGGATTGCAGCTGAGATGTGTGTTTAACCTCCCTACCAGAGCTGTAATTCTTCCAAATGTGGAATTTGCATTATATTAGAGGGAAAAAATAAAAAGCATGAATGTAATGGCCAGCTGCCAAATTTTCCCAAAACTGCAATATTGAAGTAAAGATGGACTGATTTATGTGGAAATGACAGCCCCCGATTAAGAGCAAAGTGAAGAGAATTTTAATACTCCCCGGTGGCCTGTCTCTACTTTCCTGCAAAAATTGTGCTCATTTGAATAAAAGTCAATTACATGCAGGTAGCTGAAGCCCCTGAATTCGGAGGGGAACTTATCGCTGACACATTCTTTATCTGCTTAAACTGCTTACTGGTTGTTGAACATATGTCAGATTATCGTTCTTGTATTTGTAGAGAGCTCTGTCAGGCTCTATTATCCAGAGGGCCATGCAGAGGAGGGAGGGGGTGAATGCCATATGTATTATGAATAACTTTTAAAGTAGGATCAAATCACATGGGGTCCTACAAACCCTTGAAATATCAATGAAATTCATGAACACAGGATGTCGGTGTCAGAGTAAGTGGTTTATTCTGTGTTGGCTCCAAGTCCATCATTTTTCTATTGTTGTTATTATTATTGTTGTTGTTGATGTTGTTATTGTTATTATTGTTGTTGTTGTTGTGGAAGACAGCCCTAGGTCTTCATACTTGGTTTAAGCCAGTAGTCTGGATAACACTGTTGTGAAAAAATTGTTTGTTATGGTGGTGTAAAGTAGCTTTAAATAGTCAAATTCATGCATGCCTTGTCAGGAACCACCTGAATACACCTGAAACACATGTCTTTGGACTGTGGGAGAACATGTATACTCCACAAAGATTAGGCCATGTGCCATCCCTCTGAACCCAGAGTCTAAGAGCTGAGAGGCACTATTGATACCTGCTGTGCCATCATGCTGACCCTTAGCAACAAATATGGTGGTTAATTTTGAATGCTATTAAAAGCTGTCAATGTGTTATCATTATTACCACTCAGCATCTGCAGAATAGAGAATGCCTGTGTATGTATGAATCAGAGCACGTAGTGTTAATGTGTACACAGCACATGCTTGCCTGTTAACACAGTTGCATCCATGCACCTAATTACTCAAAGCAGGTTGGCAGCCCCGTTGTTTGCATCAGCTGTTCTGATGCAAAATTACACTATATGCATGACACTTGTCTCTTATTGAACATTACACAGTTTTTGAACAACATGCAATATTCTGGTGATTTTTAAACAACCTGCATGTAAATAATAAACCTGCTTATATTTTTAAATGTGTCGTAGTATGTGTTGTGTCCATATATCTTAACAGATCTTGCAGGCGGTTTATTTTTTCTGCTAGTTTTGTAAAGGAAACCTATTATAGGCGGTATTTAAATCCAGATGAATAGGAGTTAATATGGCTTCACGCCTCGCATCTCAACACAGATGGCAGCTCCTTAGTTAATCCTCAGCGCATATTAGTGTTTTCATTTGCTAAAATAGTAGAGAAGCTGTGGATTAAAATAAGATGTTAGAGAGGATGGATGGCTGTATTGGACACAGCAGGGGTCCGAGCAGACAGATTTATAGCATAGAGTTCTTGTGGACCCCCCTTCCTCCACCCCCACCCCCTTCCTGTTGTGATATTTCCAAACAGAAATGTGTCGTATGGAGGAAATACTCAGTAAATGTTGAACACAGGGATTCTGTTACTCTCCATCTGCTCCCCGCCAATGGCCATTCACTTGCCTTGTGGTTCTGCTGGAGGTGCCCCTTCTAGGTTTGATGAACCCACTTCCAGTGCAGATCATATGCCAAGCCTTATCACAACCCTGGAAGCTTAGTATGCAAATGAATGTGGTGTGAACTGTTGCTGTGGGATTAATAGACTTTAAAGGAAGTTTGACCTCATTAGGCAATTGTTTGCAGCAGCATTGAAAGCAAGTGCAGGTATCCTGTCTCAACTGAGTTATTCTTTTTATTGTATATTATACATTTGTGCCTCCTGTTTTTGTTGAAAATAGTTTCTTTGAAAAATACAGTGTAAGAGAGAAATGAGAGGCCTTACTGTGCCATTACATTGGGGAAAAAGTGTGTTTATAACATTTTTGGTTGCTCTAAAAAGTGTGTGTGTGCGAAAGTGAGAGTTCATTTTAAAAAAGCTTAAAATCGAGTTGCATTTGTACATATCTTCAGTAATTACATTAAAAGTAATGTGCATGGAAACTGATTTCTACACCCTACTGTTGTCACTGTAATCATTTTTGTTTATAAATTGATGTAAATATATTGTAAACCTACTGTAGGTATGATTGTAATATGTTAAACTGAGGAAACAATGTTTACTGTAGTAGTACTTGGGTGGACTTGAAGTGGGAGAAACAAATCTTAAGAAGGATAAAACAATATATGGTTCAACTGAAATGTTTCCCAAGTGGAGTGTCTTTGCAAACCCTATTAAGAATTTTTTTAAAACACAGAATTATATTTGTATGACGTTATTTTGCTGAATTGCAAGTAATACCTCAGGCAAACACTAGAGGGCAACTAATTGCTAACGTTCACAGCTTTCCAGTAAGTCGAATAATATGAAATATTCTTTTTCATGGATATAGTCATATTGTTTGTGCTGTGTCTGAAAAGTAACATTTTCCATAAAATGTAATATTTTAAATAATATAAAATCTGTATGTTGATACGATAATATTGCCTTGGAATGAAAATGTGAAAAAAGAGGAAGTAATTTCCCTTCACAAGAGATAATCATCAAACAGCAGTTTAAAATGACAGCTCCTCAGCTGAGAAAGCATATTTATGAAATGTGCTGCCTTTGCAGAGTACAAAGCATCTGTAGCAAATAGAAAAAAAATACACAGGGTGGATTTATATGTGTGCATTGTTGCAGAATGCTGCAGGATGACACACTGCTTTTGCCCTGAGACTCTGCATTGCACTTGATCATCTGAGCATTTTGTCTTCATCATTAACATTCCTGTCCTAGAGAAGGGCTGGCCTCCTGTGGCTGCCGGAGCTGTATTTTTGAAGAAATGTGGCAGCAGAATGGCAATAAACAATCCAAAAGGGGAACGGAGCACAGATCTATTGAAATAAAGAAGTATGTGGTGTAGCTGCATAATCCATAAATTAGATTTCTGAGTTGTCACTAATGCAGCATGTGCTGAATAGTGTGAGTATTTAGGTTACATGAGCAGCATTGTTTGTTGACCACTTATGCCATCTATAGACACTGTCATTTGGCATTTGCCCTTTGACCCCCTAGACACCCAGTGGTTTAACTGGCATCACTTTATTTCCTTTTAGCAAGTGAACCTGAGTCATGTGCACCAAATAATGAATGGCCAGGTGCATTAAGATCCTCAAATCGCAGATTTTTATAATTTGAGTTTCAGATTTTTAAATGGCTACGTATATTTTGTTCAACAAGATCAGTGGTGCTTCTGGGAATGGGTCAGAGTGCCACGGCATTATTTTAGCAAGAAAGATACATCATTTATTCATTGAGTGCATCACCTTTGCTCAACCCTGGCTGGCGTCTACTGTTGGGCACATAATCTGACGGGAAAGGAGAGACAGCATCTCTCTCCTTACCTCTGTATTCCTGGGAGACCCCTGTGAGAAAATAGTATCTGGTCCCCTGGTAGAAGGATTTCAAGTTATTATTTTTGTCTGCTTTCTATTTCTCATGTATGCTCTAAAGGGGAATTATGATGTTAGTTGAATGAAACACAATAATAGCGATATCTTCAGCTCAACATTTGCAGAGGATGAATTTATATACATTAGTATTTCATCTGTGTATACATGTACAGCATGTTGGTGTTGACTTGTATATGCTACAGATGCAGTGTACACCTTGCAGACACTGTCTCAGGTGTATTTCATAAGAAGCTCGAATTCATCTATTTCAGCAACAAATGTGTTCTGACATATCCTCACTTGGTAACTGAAACAGTCTGCATCTTTGTACTGTAGCGCTAAGAATGTGCTCAGGTTAATAACAGAACTTTTAGTCTGAGACATGCCCTATATGCTCAATATTCTCCTTAAAATGGAAGATGAAACATCTTACAGTCAGCAGGTACTGATGCATTGTAGAGTAAATTGTCACAAGATAAAGCTAATTTACATGCTTAATAAAGTTGAGTTGCAGAAGCAGTCTATGCAAAAGACATGGCTGCATGGCACAGAGGACTAAATTAATGCATGTATCTATAATTGGAACAATGCTTCCTGAGAACATGTATTGAAAGTAACTGCAAGATGCTTGTCATTCTATATACAGTATTAAGATTTAATCTATGCAATATTCCTGCAGCACTGAAGATATAGTGGCATTCCTCATGCACAGGCATTGACCTGAGTTCATCAACTTTGATTTCCTGAGAGACTTATCTCCAACTTCAGAGATTTTTAGTGTCTAAACTCTGGCTTTGTCCAGAGATCCATTTTAAAGTCCAGATATTTCCCCACAGGGAACAACAGAAGGTCAGGAAGATAATTTGCATTCAAGGAATCACAGTGATGCACTTATTCCATCTATGAAGTTCGTGGGCATTGATGTGTACCAGAAGGTGCTGTGTCATACTAAATGAAGTCATTCTGCCGCCAGGGGAAGGTACAGGACAACCAGTTTACTTTAGGATGCAAGGAAAGTAAATGTGTCTACACTACTTTATATATGACCTTCAAAAAGGGTGAGGCAGCCAGTGTACAATACCATTTAAAAGATAACAATACTCTCATATGCTCCAGTTTACATTTAACTTGTACACTTATTTATTATTATTACATAGTTACTTACTTGGCATATTTATGAAGCAATTACTGCAGCATTTCAGCTTCAAGGATTACAGCAGAGTGATTTGGGACTTGAATGAGTAACCTTCAGTTTATAGTAAGCAACCTGTAGGTTATAATTTTACAGTTTGCAAGCTTTTGCAGAGCAGAGACATTCGTTTTCTGTAAATGGTGACCATAATGCTCTTATTTGTAATGCATCAATCACTTTAGTACCATGCTCAAGGGTAGAAAAGCAGAACAAGCTGGTAGAAATGGGGGCACAGAAGCAGGGCAGCATAGGCATCTCCTGCCTCAGGGCCCTGATATGTGAGCCTCTAATGTGTTTATGTGCTAGTAATTGAGTGATGAGAGGATAGGGTTGTGGGAGTGGAAACGTCCACACAGTGCGTGGACAGGGCTCCATATTGCTCACAAGGAAACACTGCCTCTGTTTGAAAAAGGAACAAATAAAACGCTTATTTGGTCCCATAAACTGTGTTTGTTTCTATGTTTCTCTCTTCCTTCTTTCCATCATTCTGAAAAATAATTTCCCAGGTAGAACAGTGTTTATGACTGACCCTATCTATCTTTGTCTGTCTCCCTTTCTTCTACTGGAGGAGTCTTATTTGTTTCTGAATTTATTGCAAACATTAAACTTCCAACATGTTTTATTACTTTTTTGCCTGTTTTGAATAGCGGAAGCATGTATTTAGATTGGCGTCACGGTTACAAAAACAATAATTTTGAATGGAGGCTAATGTATTTCAGCAATCGTGAGTAATTTATTGCTCAGAGGTTTGGAATTCAAGTCGCTGTGAGACTTAAAGCATGGAGGGGGAAAAAAGCTGGGAATGGATATTAACTTTCTGGATGACAACCGATATTGGAAAAGAAGCATTATATTTCCCAGAATGCCCAAGTTACCCCATGCAAGTTCATTGATTTTGTTCTGCTGCCTGAACAAATGTATTTGGTACAGTATTATATGGGGGGGGAAATAAACTTGCAGTTGCCAAGGTGATAACATGTAGTAAATGTTTTCTTTTTTAAAGAGTTTAATTTTGTTTTGCCATTTTGGGCTGCCTGTTGAAAGATGAAAAATCAAAATGTCATGCTGTCACAACAGATTTCACCTCTGGTAATTGTTTCATCTTTGATTTTAAAAGAAGTTGTTGTTTCACTATAAACAGAGTTATGATTTGGAAAAATGGAATTAGCCTTGGGCTCCCGCTAACCTTGAATATGATTTAATTATCATTGTACGTGAAATGTTGCTTTGAATCACCTCACTGAACATCATATTGAGTTGTACCATTTTATGTTTATATGACTTTGGGTCAGGGGGTTTCTTTTTGTGCAAATACTAGAGTAAATAGTCACAATCACCCTAATGTTTGTAAAGAGCAAATGTTTCTAGAACAGAAAAACAGATCAGTTAAAACACTTCAGATGACTGACTGGCTGACTAACTGGTGATTACCATATGTTCACCTATCTGGTAAATGTTTTCTTACTGACAGGTTAACATTTTCATGAAGGACGTTTAAAGCCAAATCATTGCAGAAATGTCTGAAGGCCGAATCGGACTGTGTTCTTTACTTGAGAAAGGACATCACACTGCTCCTGTCTTACAGTCAGTCATCTGCCTCTTAACACACATTGGAAGTGAATGTTGTGTATGTGACTGTAGTTTTTCCAGAGATTTTTAGGAATCTGTCCCATAGCTCTGGTACATTTCTCTGAAAATGGGACTGAAACATACCCCTGGAATTGTATGATAAACAGGTTCAGTGAAAAATGTAGTCCACTGCTATTTATGAGTCGTTGGTTGCTTATTTCCACTTTTGCTATCCATAGAATCTTTTTTTAAATCCTTGGTTTCGGGTGATCAAAGGGTTTTGGGACAGTGGGGTTGAGTCAGGTGTATGAACGCTGTGCTCTTTCCACAGCCCCTAATCTAAAGGGTCGTCCTCGGAAAAAGAAACCTTCTATCTCCCAGCGCCGCGATTCCCAGGGTCTGAGCATAGGCAAAGAGACAGCCAAGGAAGCAGCCAAAGAGTCCAGTGGCACTGAGGGCAAGGCCTCCGTCAAGGTAGACCGCCCACATGCCTTCACCACTCCTGACCTGAGGTCACTGACAGTCTGACCTGTACTTTTATTAAATTTTCACAAGCAAATCCAAAATCTTCTCACTTTTTGATAGTACAGTTTAATCCAGCCAAATTTTTCACTGACATGGATCAAGTTGGCCACCTTGGTGATTAGAATTTAGATCCTTTAACTACAGCCCCACCTCTTGCATTAATCCCTGGTGCAGTTTAAAAATTTTCCCATAACAAATTAAAGTTATGTCACCCTTAACCTAAACTGCCTTACTATGGTAGAATTGTTGTTGCATTAAAAGTATACAGCTATAGTTAAGCCTTTTTGGTAATGGGAAACTTACAGTAGCAATTTATATTTATGATGTTTTTATTATTAGTCTTTTAATATTGTTTAGATATGTTGTTTCAACTGATTACAAATTAATCACAAAAATTATAAAGTAACTGTTAAAATGTATTAATAATAGATTTGTATTACCATGGGCAGCCACTGGTGTTTGGATCGCTACACACTTATTTTTCTACAAACTCTTTGGTCTGGAAATTTTTTTTTTGTTTTCCTTTCCTCAGCTGCCACATGAATGACTTCTGAACATTACATTAACAAATTGTCTTTTATGGTGATTGTCTCTTTTGTTTTTTTTTTTTTTTAATGGTCATATGTACCAGCCATACATGCTCTAGTTTTCAGCACTGTTACCTTGTTGAGAAGAGTGATATGATTTGTGCCCTTTCTAGCATGTTTTACTAAACTGCCTGAATTACTGTTAGTGAGTGGAAACAATAACTGAAAGAATTTGAGACTGCAGCAGAAACGTTTTTTTTTTTTTTTTTAATTTCTGTGAGACCTTGGGTTTGTCACTTCAAGTCAGATTTTTCTTCCTGTGTTTAAAAAAATCTCTGGTTCCAGATAAAAACAGAGCTGAAGGCAGCTGCAGCCAAACCCAAAAGCAGCAGCAGTGGTGGTAAGAAGGCTTCTGCTGATGAGAGGCCCAATGATGTGGCGGCAGGTGAGGAGTGCCGGGCTGACGAACAGGCCTTCTTAGTATCTCTGTACAAGTACATGAAAGACAGGAAAACGCCCATTGAGAGGATCCCCTACCTGGGCTTCAAGCAGAGTGAGTGGACCGCAACCTCCCTTCCAATACACACCTCAGCCTCATGTACTCACTAGACCAGTGTAGCTGAGAGGGAGGGGTAGGGTGTGTCTGCTGTCAAAAGAAAGGTCTGTTCCCTCTTACAAGTGTTGAAAGTGAATTATCTTTTAATGTACCTTTATGTAAGCTGTGGCATTGCTTTGCCCTATTAGGGTTTTGTGTTACTTTACATCAGTACTTTGGGAACATTGCAATTTTTAAGTCGGTTATTGTTGCTCACTACACGGGGGACCATTATGGACTGTCAAGCCTGTAGTGGTAGTAAGCTAACTACTTTATGTACTAAACGTGTCTTCAACAATAAAATAGGCCACACTATAAGAGTTTATTTATTTATTTTTTAATTGAGGCAACTTCAGAAATGCCTTTTAAATCCTCTTTTTCGAGTTAAATGAAAACGGGAATGCATGATCAAAAACAGCCAATTCTGTTCAGTTTTTATGGTGTTATTTGAGCACAGAAGCAATGGTTGTAGGCAAAGAAATAAAAATGACAAAGTGTAACTATAAAAGTAACAAGCTCAAAGTCCTCTTTTGCATACTTGCATAGGCAATAGGAAATAAAGGTATTCAGAACTGTAATGTTAATGTTCTTAGTGCTGGCCGAGTTATCTTCGCTGTTGTGACCAGCACAAAATTCATTCAATTATATTTGCCTTCCTGCTGAGAGCTTTCAGAAAACCGCAGGAAAATTGTGGTCCCTCAGAAGCCCAAACAAACTGCAAGCAGAAGACTGAAGTGAACGTGCATATTAATGCTTGCTTGGGGAACCTGGAACGCCTTCTTTCCCAGTCCCGATAGCGCGGCCTCGGCCTAATGAGCCCAGAATACCGTTACGAGGCGCTACACGAGAGCGGCATTCATTACCTCTCGTTCCATCACATAGATGGTTATTCCCAAAGTCTGTGGCACCTTTTTATTCCGACTTGCTGCGGAAGCAGAAGCGGTGATAGACTTTGCTGCCTCTTCCTCGGTCACCTCCTCAGAGGTGCACATCAAGAAAGGTTTTAATTGGTCTCGTTGGACGTCAAGGATCAGACACGTGCGTCTCTATGATAAACGGTATTAAAAAAAGCTAGGCCATGCAAAAGATATAAAAGCAGGGAAGATGTGTTCTCTAAAGTCATTGGCCTCCTGCAGTAATTATTGCTGATGTATGACAGCCATACACATGAAGTGCAATGCTTGAAGCTGAAAAGTTGCTGTCAATCACTGGGCTGGGACAGTTGTCTTTTGTTATCCCCAGTGTGTATTTGTAACAGCAAGGAGAAAAGAAATCAATACTTGCCAGATCCTCAGATAGGAAAATGCCATTTTGATGAAAGCAAGGCTTTGTGTGTGTTGTGATTAAATTTTGATGGATTTCTCAAAGCCCCAACATTAATTTATTAGTTGTCTTTTGAAAATGTAAAACAATTACACTTCATTAAAAAGACACTAACACAATTTAGATTTTAATGATTTTCCTTTGTCAAGATTTCAGAGCTTTAGAAAAGAACTGAATTGAAATGAGAGAATGTAGTGTGCAAAATTTTATATTGTGTTATTTGTCTTTCCTGTCGTTCTAACAGTAAACCTCTGGACTATGTTTCAAGCTGCTCAAAAACTTGGAGGCTATGAGCTGGTAAGTATTTAATGCCCCAATTTGAGCACCATATTGTTCTCTTTGTAATGCCCCACTTTGAGTTCCAGATTTTGTCAGAGATTTAAAAAAGGACAAAAAAACAATGAATCGTTTTCAAAATTTAGACTTCCTGTGCACCATATGTTTACTAGGCTGCTTTTTGGATACAGCCTCAGTTTATTCCGCATTTGGCAAAATGACATGGTTATAAAATGTACAAGTGGAAAACATATGTAATTTTATAGACAAAACTGGTTGGGCCTCTAAAACTTTTTTCTCCTAAAAAGACTCTGAAGGGGCTATTATACAGTAAGCCAGAGGCAAAACAAAGACATTTGAGTTGGCAGCTTTCCTGACATGTGCTGCACTGTAATATGGACACAGAATTTACTTAATTAAATATTATGTTTATTATATCAATTGAAATATATCTATTTGTCATTTTATAATAGTTTCATACATGGTCAACAAAAATGGTACGGGTTTTGTAAGACTTCCCAAAACCTCTCCCTTCCCCCCAGATGTATGTGCTGCTGTGTTCAGAGGAGGAATGGCAGTTTGTGTTCAAATGTTCTCTCAAAATTATTTGCAATGAGTTCAGTGCAAATGTTTAAATTATTTTTTGCCAGTTTTTACACATTCTAGTCATTTAGGGACTGCTGACATCTGCAATGAATGGCAGTTTGTACAAGGCAATTTCCTATAGGCAGGTGAAACAGGATTTGCAGGCTTTAAGCAGACTTTCAGCCTACAGATTTGTTAATGTCAATATGGAAAAAGTTGTTCAATTATTGCATTAGAAGTGTAGTCAAAAGAAATACGATCAAGTTTACACGGTGACAGAAATAAACAGAGCACTATTAAACTGTGGAGCAGAGCTGCCAGGTCTTTCGGCCCACAAGATGTGAAAGTAATTTCAACCACAAGCAGTAGAACCTCTCAGCTGTATTTGGAGGAACTGTATTTGTACCACAGTCACCATTAGTGTGATTCATCCCAGGCAGTGGTAAAATCACGATAAGGTGTTTTTGCTCTCACAAAACTCCCTCCATAAATACCAAGAATTGGACTCATAATTTTGGCCTCTAAAGGCAACCCAGTCCAGATGGCCACTGACTGTGCATTAAGTTCTTATACTTACGCTTAGCATTAATTTCTGAGCATGTGGCCAGTGACGATTCCCCTCTCTCTTTGCAGATCACAGCCCGGCGCCAGTGGAAAAATGTGTACGATGAGCTCGGGGGCAATCCCGGAAGTACAAGCGCTGCCACCTGTACACGTAGACACTATGAGAGGTATGTTGCTTTTGTTACACTTGGCTGCCAGGGTGCAAAATGAGCACAGGACAGCTTATACCAATTTCAAAATTAAAAGTCTTGATGGTAACGTATCTTTTAAATTTAATATTTCATTTGGTTTTCAGTACATTTCCATTTTTCATTTTTGATTCCCTCTGATGTTTATAGTCATAGTTGAGGATCCTCAGAGCTGGAACGCACTGTTTCCTGTGTTAAATATTTATTAAACATTGCCTTGAGAGTCTTGGCCAGAGAGGAGTGCTTATGAATTCATAATACTACAGCCCAATAGGCACTGAGAATATTTCTGTCCAGCAGCCACTGAAATTGTCATTTAGCTCTTGAATGAAAGTAGGCTTGGATTGTTTCGTCACCCGTATGGCAATATGAGATGAGCACTTGCTGAAAATGTGCTGCATAATTGCATCATTCGAAGGTACGGCTGAGATAGTTAGATTCAATCATTTCCGATATTTGGATTAAAAAGAAAAAACCTATTGTTAACCTTTTCAAGATACTGTGAATGAGACAGTGAAGGAAATTGGGCAGATGAATGTGAGGGATCTGCTTGCTGCTGGCGGCTTCGATTGGCTCCATAATGACAGTAGCAGCAACTTTGCGTTTCCTCCCAAATCAAGAGAAGATGACTGTTTGGGTGCAGTGAAGGAGAGCGTTCCAGCAGACAGACTCAAATTCTCAGCCAAAACCTGAATTTTGCTGGTGTTTTTGCTTGCGCAGATGGAAGTAATTACCAAATTAATTTGCTCAGTAAATGAAACTCCACTTCGACATTGTCGTGATGAAAGATGGAAATGGCTGTGCTAAGGACCTCTCAGGCCCCAATTCATACCATTTCTTTTAAGTTGTGGGATGGGACCATGTTCTGCCTGAGCCCAGTTAACATGACCCCTTTTCCTTAGACAGTATTACAAAATGTAGGTTCACTGTGATGCCAATGTCCACCTAACTGCCAAACAAGCTTTACACCACAATTATTTTTAAACAATGCAGTGTTTTTTTTTTTTTTTGGAAGAGCATTACCTTGTGCTTACAGTTCCTGACTCAGTGAAGTACATTATTACTCTTAAGAGCTCTCATTGAGGCAAATCATTTGTTGTTTGTATATTATTTATAAAAAGAAGGTTTGTCCCTGTATGAGCCATTTATAAATGGCATGGCTGGAAGCTCATTGATATTTCATTTAATAAACAGCACCACAGAAAATTTAACTGTGGGGAAAAGCACTGAATTTCCCAAATGCTTATTTTTCATGTACATGCCAAAATGCATTGATACGGCTGACTAATGTAAACACTTGTTTTTACTTTCTGTTGCTTAAAGCAGTTATGCTGCTGTTTGTCTGATGAAAAGAATCAATATTTAATATCGACTGACTCCCCTGCTTCACGAACAAATGTGTTTAATGACATTTATTTAACAGGTTCCTAAGGTAAGCTGACAGTGTTGCAAGACTCAGAATAAACATGAGGCAGTAAAAATGACATTAATAACCTTGAAAGAGACTGTACTGTTTACTTTCCATTCCAGGCATTTTTTACTTTTACAGGTCAATGTTATTGATTAACCATGACCCTGTTATTTATTTAATCGTCTCTTCTGCACACAGCAGTTTATCTCACATAAATTTGCTCATGAATGTTCTCTTGCAGATAGCACCCGCAGTCATTATGACATTATACTTAGTCTTAAGAAATTTATTTAGGTATTATTAAATGGAGCCAATGGTGATTAAATATTGGCATTCATAGCAATCTATTATTTTGACGGTTACCTGATTAAGTACTAGCATTAGTCCTTAAGAAAAGTACATGTAAAGAAAAGTACATTGAACAGCTATGTGAATAAAGATATGGACCAAACTAGAATAATCACCTTGTGTAACTCCCACAACAGAAATGAAACCGTGAAAGACAAATGTATATAATATCGCTCTGGTTTATATAGTGGAGCTACTACAGTATACTTCAGTAGTGGAGAATGATGCGATTTTTGTAATGGCACTATTTCTTAAAAAAAAAAAAAAAACACGGCCCCCTTGGAATGTGACGCTGATTTTTCTGTACCTCATGAATGTTTGCTTTAAAGTGAGACTCACCAGATTTCAGGGAATGAGTTCTTGAACCAGTTTTGAATATGACAGATTGTCATGCAGGGCTTTTAAGTGTTTTAATGATCTACCTCAGAACCAGCGGTACTCCACTGAGAATTACATCATTTATTTTTCCTCTGGTGAGATTAAGGCTTTATTTTAGATTACATTCTGTACAAAACATGGAGGAAACTGTTGTTTGCTTAGTAAATATGATAGGATAAACGTGGATTACTCGGGTAACAGTATTTTCTGTCATTTAACTTACTTTCTAATGTTAGTTCTATTTATATGGCCATATTTTAGAATACGGTCATATAAATACACTGGCATAACTAATTTAATAATGGTTTATTGATTGTGCCTCGACACTATTACTCTGTTTCTAGTAACCAGACCATGTTGAACTCAGACGTATTCAGCTGTCATCTCCACTTAGCCATAAAACTGGAATCAGTTCCATTCATTGAAAAGATGGGGCCAACAGGGGATGTAGTGGATCGTAATTACCTTCCACTTGAAGGATCTGGGTTCAAATCTCTACTCCTGCTGTAGCAGCTTTATCTTGCATTATTCCAGCAAAAAAAAAATTCTGAGCAGAATAAATGGGTAAATAGTTGTAAGTAGTTTAGAGTAGAAATGTAACATTTTAAATTGCTTTGAAGAGAAAAAAATTTAAGGAATTAATAATTATTTTATTGGGTCCATGAGGTAGAGGTTCGAGGTTGTTCATCTGCCAGCCAGTTGCATGTGACTGACCTGTGTCAAATATTCACGGAGGTTAGACTTTGTTTTTCTTGGGAAGGCGTCCCCTATCTCCCTAGTGCTCAGACTTCCTGCTTTTAGTGAATGCACAGTTTCTGAGATGTGTAGATTAACAGCTGTTTTTCAGCCCCTTTCTATTTTAGGGCCAAGATTCCTGCTGTCAGCAACTGCAACACTGATGTACTTTCATAAAGACAGAGTGCTTATTTAACAGTGGGGCTTTGGAGTTTCTTGAGGAAAGTCATGTCTGTCAGTTTATTGCAGCGTACAAAATTATTTTGAGACAATGCTTCTTTTTATTTCCTTTATAGTTACAACCAAAAGAAACTCAGGTCCTCCCTATGGAAATATGAGCATGAATAAACATTCTCTTAATTTTGAACCTGAACTGAGTCTCAGCTATTGGACACAGGTGAGCTAATTTAAAACCGGGTATGTCTTACATTCTAGAAGACTTATTTTTTCCTTGCTACTGAAGGAAAATGAAACCCAGGTGCAGTTTGTATTTAAAATGCTGAAACACCACAAAAAATTATGTATATATAAAATTGTAATGTACAGCATATACAGTATCACAGACATGAGGATAAAATAATTTTAATATATCTGAAAAACCCGTTTTTTAGTTTGAAGACGGACTTGGCTTAACCCCTTCAAGCAGCAGCCATGGTGTCAGCTTTCCCAGTTGTTTGTAATGGCAATTGCATACTTTAAGCATTCTTTTCAGCACACCAGGTTTTCCTTTTGGAGAAGTACACTTGTGTGTGAGTTGTCTAAATTATTGTCACAAGACTTGGAGTTTAATTTGCTCTGAAGGTAATGATGTTTTTTTTTTTTTTTTGCTGCACTACAACCCTCTAGTAGACAAAGCATAAAGCAGTTACCCAGTGGCATTTGCGTAGCTTCAGAAAGCCCTGCTGAGCTGAGAAAACAATGTCAGATTAAGGAGACCATTTGAAGACAGATGTAGTGTGCAGTGGGACACCTTGTGAGCCACAGTGAAATTGCATCCTCTACCTTAATACTGTTCATTAATTTAGTAAAGCATTTACAATTATTTGCCCAGTTATTCTGCAGGGTACTTTTTGCCTGAAAATTCACATTAAGTATGTTGTTTGTGGGTATAAAGATTGTGAGAATTCAAAACTCCTTTGATTGCAAGACAACATCCCTAACCACTGCACCACCTGCAGCAGCAAAATAATAAAAAAGTAAGAACAATTGGTAATAGTAACTATGGATACAAGAAGTAGAAACAGAAGTGTAACATTTGTGATCATAATTAAAGTAATATGTTTGCCATATTCATCTGTTTATGGATTGTAACAAAAAAAAGTATCAGAAAAGAATTTTTTTCTTTTATTGGACAATAGGAGGTATGTATATTGCGCCCTTAAGGTCTTGATTATGCCGGGGGTGTAGCTGTGCCAGTGCGGGTTTCTGTTCCCTTCCATTCTACTCATTCAGTAACATACCACTGCCCCCCCAGCCAGCACTTACCCAAACCCTCATGTTGCTGTTTCCTCCACTGTGGCAGATCGTAGACCTGTTCTGCCTTGCTTCAAAATTCACTCTCCTGGGCAACCCTCCCCTTTCACTCTGCCAGTTTGTTGCACTTCATACACAGCACCAATGATAACTCATTACATTGCGCAATTGTAGTTTTGTCATCACGTTTCTCAGACGTGGGTTCTCTGGCTACTTGGAGCTCAGATCACACTCTTCATTGGAAACAGTTGTTTACAAAGCTGGTGTTGTCTTTCCTAGCAGAGTTACATCATCAGCTCCAGTTAATTTCTGACGGTTTTTTTTTCTTCTTTTTGTACACTGAAGCCTTCAGTCCATTGCTTTGATAGCTGAGCTTGGAGCATTACATATTGGAGCATTACGTTTCCCCTAGAAAGTCCGCTCCACACAAACAGCACCCGTGCTCAGAATAAATACAGCACTTTGTATAATTATTATGTTCCACAAGTAAGATTATATAAAGAGCCAGGCTTCTGAATGCTTATTATGGAAATGAAGGTTACATAAGATGCGGATTATAAAGTAGAGGAAGTAGACACTGCGAAGGAATCTTATTAGCCACTAAACAGGGCTCCTACTGATGGTTTAAGGATGGGCTTTTGAGCTCCTAGTGGCTGTGTACATATGCTCTCCATTTACCTTGAATTCCTTCAGATAAGTATCCATCCCTCTCCATTAAACAGAGTTCATTAGTCATGGCTTTGCTGAACACCACAAACACTGGTGTGAATTTATAAATAGTTTGGTAAAAGGTTTTATTAGGACTTTGTTATCGGTGTTGTTCTCTTTGCCTGTATTATCTGTACACAACATGTTATGTGTAGAGATTGAGTCATGAATTTAATAAACAGCAGGAGATGGCTGTCTTGCATTATATTTTGTAAACGATATAATTGTCATTCCATTTGTGGATGCATGTGTTATGAGTATGGACTGGAGAAGTGTTAAGTTAATAAAAATTGTTGCAACCTACTTGTTTGCAAGGAGTCACTGCTGGAGAGGAGTGACTGGTGCCGTGTGCTTGTAGAAAGAACAGGATCAGTTAAGTCTGTTCTACAACTATCAAACTAGATAGCTGGGAGAATAATGGAGAAAATTTTATATATACAAGCTTGCTATTCACATTTGTGCAGCATACCAAACTTTAATATGACCGCTGACCTATTTGTGATTTTTAATTAAAAGAGCTTAGATGCTGCCCCCTGCTGGAGCCCTTTAGTCATTTTAGCATACTTTTTTAGACCAAGCTATTTCTTTGTTTTGAATTTATGTAGCTTTGAACCATTATATATATATATATATATATATATATATATATATATATATATATATATATATATATATATATATAT